>VDFB02000008.1:63871865-63885326 GCA_007258455.2 Sequoia sempervirens | reverse complement strand
CTTTGACTCAGTGCATCCAGAGCGACCACTACTCCAGCCAAACCATGGAACTGAATTTTACAATAAACATACAGTTTAGAAAGATGTGTAAAACTAGGGCCAATGCATGTGACAATCTTCAAATGAATGAAAAAGTATCAATAGAAGATCTTCTAAAGCGACTTATCAAACATGAATTAACATAATTTCTGAATTACTAATTGGATAACGGAATTTCAAAACCAGATCCTTATTCCACTCAACTGATAAAAATAAAGGATATGTATTTCATTTTTCCAAAGGAATGAGATGAAAGCCACTCAATTTAAAACATGATGGATAGAGTGGAAAGCTTTTGCTTGACACAATGCCCTACAAAAAGGCAGCTATATGTGCAGAGCTTATTAGCAATGCTAATTGAATACACACAGTGTTGATAAAGAAAGTTAAAACATTATGAATCAGTACTGTTGATATTTGTTTCAACCTTAGTTCATTGCTACTTAAAAATCAGCTCAAACCTGCATAGCACACAAACTTAGACCACTGAAACCATTAAAAGCAAATATCCTTATAACAACATTGATAATGGCAAGCATGTGCTGTTTTGGTGGTGCTTAAATCCCTCTGTTTTCCCATTTTAACAGTTCTAACCCTAAAATAGCACACGTACAACCTGCATGTTTGGGTCAAAGCCTAGAGAGGTTTCATGTATATGGACAGAGTCCCACATCTTTCCCTCCACTCCATACCATAGCATGACATGGCAAAGGGGAAGCCTAGATTCAAATCCCCCTACACAGTAAGGCAAAGCAATCATATTTTAATTTTGAGAAAATGGCATATTCCTATAATGAGATTTCATTCTTGATTAATGCTTCCATATTTACCAAGAGACTAAACCAGTATCTTCAGCAGCATTTTCATTTTACTTATTATTTATTCACAGATGCAACCATGAACCTATCAAAGAATTGCCACAATGCGCCAATGTTTGTGAGAACAGAACTTGTTAACTTTGCATTGGTGTATATAGATTTTAACAAGGCAAAGATAGCTGAGTAAAATAAAACCTTCTATGGTTGCCACATACAGCAAAATGTAAACAATGGCTATAAGAATTTGTTTCATGTCCCTTCCTTTCTAGACGGCCTCCAACACCCTCAAAACAGAAAAGAAGTGTTCTTTAACAGTATATATATATAAAATATGTTTATTTAAATTAATTTTCAAAATTTAAACTGGGTGTCTAGAATAGAACCAATGGGTCCAATCCAAGGAAGGTATAAAGACAAGTTTCTGTTCTTCATTTGCTCATCTGATTTTTCCTAATTTCATTATTGGTTCAAATCCAAGCTTTCACAATCGAGGACAGAACCCCTTAACTGCAAAATCTTGAGGTTAGGATGCCAAATCCTATCCTCTTCCTTGGCAATTCTACATAGGAATTGCAGCTTGCTGATCAGTGGATTATTTCAGGTCTGTCCATTTCAAGTTGTTGTTCACAAGATGCACCAGATTGGGGAAAGGGTCTATAATTTATCTTCAGCCCTGCATTTGAAGGTGGATGACATGGCAAATATACTGTGCAAGTAAGGCATTTCTAGTTCTGTGGAGTCAGCACTGAAGAAGAAGCATAAATTAGTTCATAATACCTGCCAGTGCCTTCACAAACCAGATTGCACAGTTGAGACAAATATCGAGGTCGCCTCATCTAGATCACCATATTGACAAGGTGTTTATCATTTTCAGGTTGCTGCATTGACAGGGTGTAGGTCAGCGAACGCCCAGTTCGCTGTAGCATACTCAATTTTCTGCAAAAAGGGTGCAAACGAGCAATATTCAGATCTCCGTAGACCAGCAAACATCCAGAACGTTGTAGCATACTTAGATCACCACACAATAGGGTGCAGATCAGAAATATTCAGATTGCCATAGCTAATCAAACAGGACATCTAGGCGTTCAAATAAAGGACTGCAGATTATAAGTGATTACCAATATTTTACTCAGAACTAGACATTTACAAAACCCTAGACTGAAAAACAATTATATAGCAGTTTGAGGGAAGTTATAGTTGTACTGTTATTGTAATCTTAGACTTGACTGTATACAGAAATTTCCATTGCCAGCTGTGGCTAACAGTAGCATTATCATATGGATGTTTCAGTTCTTAATGTATTAAACCATTAATTTGTTGTTTAACTCCTATTGTGACTGTCTCTCTTCTATTTTGAATCGGGTTATCAGATTGTATTAGAGACCAAATACATAACTGTACCACTCATTTTAGCCAAGGGCAATCACATTGGTATCAGAGCAATAGACCTGCCATCTTGTGGATGAGAAATTTGAATGTATGTAGTTGAGCCAAAGGGATTTGAGAGCTCTAGAAAGGGAAAAAAGGAGATTGGTAGCTGCACAAAGAGAGAATAGTGTTGGAATAGTAGGTAGAGGTAAAGAGAAAATGGCAGATCAGGGAGACAAGCTGGATGCTTTCATCCAAAAATAGGAGTAGACAAACCAGCTACTCATCCAAATGATACAACAGATGAATACCACTCTAAGTACCACCAAACCCACACAAAATCTCACTGGTGAAGGGAGTAACTCAGATGGTCCAAACAATCATTATAGGGTTTCAGCTAGATCAGCAGTTAAGACGTTTCCAACCCACCTTTTTAGCTAGGGAAGAGGCTCCATCTTAAGTAAAAGAGCAGAATCCAACAACATATAACATCAATGCTTTCATAGATGAGTACATGGGCCTTAATCTGGACATCAGAAATTATATTACATATGAAAATTATTGCAATTTCAGATCTAGGAATGGACCAAGAGTGGATAGAAGATCTACACAATACCTCCATAGGTATTTGTAGCAAAAGTTGGGTAGGTTGACACCTCCCCCTTTCGATGGTTCAAGAAAAAGTACTGCATGGGCTTGGGTCCAAAAGTTGGATAGCTATCTTTCACTCAACTCTATGATGGAAGACAAAGCCATCAAATTTGAAATTCTTCATTTGGAGGGTATAGCCCACGAGTGGTGGCATCATGGGATGATCATCCAAGGACATAGTCACATTGTCACCTATGCTGATTTTACATAGAGACTTGTGGATAGATTTGAGAGAAAGCACTTTAAGATACATTTCAGGGAGCTGGCTCAGTTGAGACAACATGGCATAGTGGATGGATATATAGCAAGATTCCAATGTGTGTTATTTATGGTTCTAGATATGATAGAGAGGAGACTCATTGCCTTATTTGATCTTGCATCTCTATAGGATGCCATCAAGAGAGCACTCAATTTGGAGGATTTAGTGACTACGAACAAGTTCTACACTAAGGGTGCACCATCAAGACAGCATAAGAAACCCTTTCATAAGGTTTTCCCTCAACCTAAGAGACTATCTCTTAAGCCAAGCAAGATGGAAGAGTCAAGTGAGCTTCGAAGGAAAAAATTATGCTTTACTTGTAGAGAGCCATAGGGGTCAAGCTACAAATGCTTGGGAATGGGACAAATACATCACATAGTGGTGATGTCCAATGAGAATTTTTTGGAGGTGAAAGAACTCCGGTTTCCAAGGATGTGGGCTGATGAGAGGTGGGTACATGAGGGGCAGCAGAGCTCACACAACTGACGGAGATGATTTTGAGTGGATTCAATGTTACAGGTGGTTGATAGGGTTTACTTCATTCCGCAACAAAAGGATCCAACATCTCGAGATAACCCTAGGGAGGCATAGTGTGCAAGATGATATTTTGTGGTTGGCATTGGTGAAATAGATTTCTTTTTGGGTGTGCAATGGTTACATTCACTTGGTGAGTTCACACAAAACTATCAGACTATGGAATTGAGATTCAAATCTGAAGGAAAGGAGGTGTTTTTTCATGGCCCATCCAATGGGACTCCTAGGATTGTTTTGGAAAAAAGGATGGAGAGGGATTTTTATAGAGACCCAGTGGCTTGGGCAGTAGAGTGTTTAATTACAAGTTCATCCAAGGATGAAAGATCTTATCATATTGACATCCAATCTATCTTGGATAAGCATAGAAATGTGTTTAGTATTATTCCTTCAGGATTGCCATCAAATAGAGGTTTCCAACATGTCATTAAGTTGGAGGAAGCAACGAAACTAGTCATTACTACACCTTATCATCATCCTAGGAGGCACAACAAATTGAGGTGGTCATTAAAGAGTTGTTAGATATGGGACACATATGACCTAAATCTATCCCATTTGTTTCTTCCATGGTGTTGGTCAAGAAAAAGAATGGTACTATGAAGATGTGCATTGATTATAGAGTCTCAACAAGAAGACAATCAAGAACTGCTACCCCATCCCCAAGATCAATGAGTTGATAGATGAGCTTCATGGTTTGGTATACTTCTCCAAGATTGATCTATGGTTGAGGTATCATCCAATAAGGGCTAGAGAAGAGGATGACCACAAAAAAGTTTTCAAGTGTCATATGGGCATTATGAGTTCTTAATCATGTCATTTGGGTTGATTAATGCACTTGCCATATATTAGTCATGCATGGACTAGGTATTTATTTTACAATTGAAGAAGTTTTTATTAGTTTTTTTTTTATGACATCTTGACTTATATCAAGACATGGGAGGATTGTTTGAGGCAAATAGATGAGGTGCTTGGCATTTTAGAGCAATAGCATTCTTTGGCAAGGTATCAAAATGTGAGTTTGGTTTGAATGAGTTATTATATCGAGGGCATAAGATTAGTGCCCAAGGGGTTAGCATGGATGATGAAAAGATTAAGGAAATCATGGATTGCTTCCACCTAAGAATATAACACACTTAAGAGGATTTTTTGGTCTATGCAACTATTGTAGGAGGTTCATCAAAGAGTTTTCATAGCTAGCAGCCCCATTGACAGATTGATAAAGGAAAGAGCTTCCTCTTGTAGTGATTCAACATAAAGAGATTTTGATAAGCTTAAGAGGGTAATGAGTTCATGTCTTGTTTTGGCTATTCTAGATTTTTCATTTCCTTCTGTTTTAAAGTGTGATGCTTTAGGAGAGGGGATTGGAGTAGTTTTGATGCAAAAAAAACACCTCATAGCATTTGAGAGTAGAAAGCTCAAATAGTCAGAGAGGAGTTTTTCTATCTATGATAAGGAGATGCTAGCCATTATGGATGCACTAGCCAAGTTTATTCAAAAAATTGTGATAAAAATAGATCATAATAGTTTGAAGTTATTCCTCAATCAAAAGGATTTGAATGATAGATAGCAAAAATGGGTAAGCTACAAGCCTACGATTTTGACATTGAGAATGTTAAAAGAAAGAATAATGTGGTAATTAATGTGTTATCTAGGAAGCCTTTTTTGTGTTTCATGGTTGATATATTTGCTGATTAAAGTTTTCTGTAATAGCTGAGTATACCAAGCACATATTTACTTTTGATATTTTGGATGTCGACCCACAAGATGATAGGTACAAGGTAGTTGATGGGTTCTTCCTTTATAAGGATTAGGTGTATTTTTGTTCCAAAGTCAAATATGAAGGAGAAAATTTTGAGGGCATGTCATGACATACCATTAGCTGGTCATCTAGGGTACTACAAGACATACAAGTCAGTAAGAGAGCATTTTTCAAGGTGATGTTTCGACACATGTTAGGGAGTGCTTAACTTGTTAGCAAAATAGAGTAGAAGATCTATTTCCAATTGGTTTGTTGTAGCCTTTATCCATTTCAATTTAGAAATGGACAAAGCATTTCCATGGATTTTATCACAGATCTTCCAAAAGTACAAAGTAGGGATTGCATATTTGTGGTAGTGGATAGACTCACTTAGTATGCTTGTTTTCATATTGTATCTTTTGAATAAAAGACTCCACAAGTAGGTGATTTATTTTTTAGAGAGATATTTAGACTACATGGGCTACCAAAGAATATTGTGAGTGACAAGGACAATAGATTCATTAGTTTGTTTTGACAAGAACTCTTTTTTTTGATAGGTATGCAGTTGACTCCAAGCACTAGTTATCATCCTCAAACAAATGAGCAAATAGAGATTGTGAACAAGTGGATAGAAGGGTATTTGAAAAACTATGTTATGGGACAACAAATAGCATAGATTATGTGACTCTACCTTGGGGAGTATTGCTACAACTCCACTTATCATATGTCTATAGGTATGACTCCTTTCAAGGTACTATATGATTATGATGCATTATCATTTGTGGATTTGATTCTTTCGGATAGCAAAGTTTCTAAAGCTAGAGATTTGTTACAACAAAATCTAGATATTTTGAATGCACTCAAGGATAACTTACAACAGGCCCAAAATCAGCAAAAGATGTATGTTGATTGCCACCATTTAGAGAGAACTTTCGAGGTGGGAGATATGGTCTTTTTGAGATTATAGCCTTATAGGGAATCTTCTCTCAAAGGAAGTACGGAAAAACTTAAGCCACATTTTTTTGGGACCTTATAAGATCATAAGGAGGATAGATGAGGTTGCATATAAGCAAAAACTTTTAGAAAACAACAAAATTCACAATGTTTTTCATGTGTCATGCTCTAGGAAGGCTCTTGGGTAGGAGGTCACACCTTCCTTAGAGCTGCTACCACTTGATGAAGAGGGAAAGTTGATCTTGGAGCTTGAAGCTAACATTGACATAAGAGGTGAGCAATGAGGATAAGAAATGGCGCTCAATGAAGTGTTTAGCGAAACGGAAAAATCTTCACCTAAGGATGCTACATGGGAAGGAGGAGAGATATCATATCGTTCGAAATTGCCGAGGGGCATAAATTCCGGTAGAAGGAGGAACCGCCCTCCTTTCTAGTTGGTCATCTCCAACACCTAAAAGTGTTTTAACTATATATATATATATATATATTAATTTAAGTTAATTCTCAAAATTTAAAATGGGCGCCAAGAATAGGACTTACAGGCCTAATGCAAGGAATAAAGGCAAGTTTCCGTTCTTCATTGGTCATCTGATTTTTCCTAAATTTAACATTATTGGTTCAAATCCAAGCTTTCACAATTGAGGAAAAGTCACAAAACCCCTTAACTGCGAAATCCTGAGGTTACGAGGCCAAACCCTATCCTCTTCCTTGGTAATTCTACATACGAATTGTAGTGTGCTGATCAGTGGATTATTTCAGGTCTGTCCATTTGTAGTTGCTGTTCAAGAAGTGAACACCAGATTGGGGAAAGGGTTTAATGATTTATCTTCCGCCCTGCATCTGAAGGTGGATATCCCAGCACTGCCAGCTTGATGACATAGCAAATATACTGTGCAAGTAAGGCATTTCCAGCTCTGTGGAGTCAGCACTGTAGAAGAAGCATAAATTAGATTGTAATACTGTCAATGCCTTCATAAACCAGATTATGCTATTGAGACAAATATCCAGGTCACCACATCTAGATCACCATATTGACAGGGTACTGGTCATTTTCAGGTTGCTGCATTGACAGGGTGCAGGTCAGCGGACACTCAGACTGCTGTAGCATACTCAGATCACCATAAAAGGGTGCAGATAAGCATTATTCAGACCTCCGCAGACCAGGAAACATCCAGAATGCTGTAAAATATTCAGATTGCCACACAATAGGGTGCAGATCAGCAATATTCAGATTACCATAGCTAATGAAACAGGACATCTAGGTGAGTTCAAGTAAAGGACTGCAGACTGTAAGTGATTACCAATATTTTACTCAGAACTATTGACATCTGCAAAACCCTAGACTGATATACAAGTATATAGCAGTTTGAGGGAAGTTATTGTTGTACTGTTATTGTAATCTCAGACTTGACTGTACACAGAAATTTCCATTGCCAGCCGTGGCTAACAGTAGTGTTATCATATGCATGTTTCAGTTCTTAATGTTATAAGCAATTAATTTGCTTTTCAACTCCTACTGTGACTCTCTCTCTTCTATTTTGTATCTGGATATCTAATTGTATCAGAGACCAAATACATAACTGTACTACTCATTATAGCCAAGGGCTATCAAAATTCGAAAGAATAAAACAAACATGCCATGAGTATTTACTATTTTTGATATGGAGAGTACCTGAGCAGAACCATAGGTATATTTACAGTTGTTTTAGACAGCTCATCTCTCAGGACCCCAGCAACAGCTTCAGCTATTTCCATGGCTACAACTTCCTGCATAAATTTTATTTTGATTGCCACTCTAGAAGCATGAAATGGACATGTCCTCATTATGCCAAGATGAGTGAAATTATGAATAGTAATGTATATTGACTCTACCGTACTTGCACCCAATGAGGTGTCTCAAAGACTTCCTCATGCTGCACTAACTTGTTGTCTTTAATTGGAGGCTCTTTAAAAATACATTTAGTGCAGCCTACATTTTTGTAGTTATACAAGGTTCTTTTAGCATCTTGAGCACTTGCACACCAAGAACTTTACCAAAAGTGATTATTAAGATATTTTTTATTCAGCCTTCGAGATTCACAACTCCAAAAAATGGAATACCCAACAGGTTATGCTTGTTCTCGTCTGTTGAATGTTGCATGGTCGAACTTAGAAAAACATGTGTTAATACTTTTTAGTTTTTTGTCAAATTCCCCTGTTCTTAGTTCCAAAATTGAGGCAGATGTTCACAGATATGTCTTTGAAGATTGCATTGATTATATTACTGAAATTCCTAGTGATCCTAGTGCTAAAATAGTGCTTCCCTTGATAGGGCAATGCAGTGCAATTATTATATTTATGTTAGTTGAAAGCTTTTATGGAGGAAAATATTGTTCAAAATATTTAAAGACGCCTTCTTTAAATTTCATTCCATAGTTGTTTGCAGTCATTCAAACATCTGTAAATTTTCTTTCCATATTTGCATGCAGCCACACAATTTCCCATTGATGAAGAGAGGAAGAAATGTATGCTGTCATTACACTTTCATTCTGCAGTTGTATGCACTCATTCAACAGTTGTACACTTTAATTCTATAGCTGTATGCAGTCATTCAAATGTTCTACACTTAATTTCTACAGTTGTATACGATCATACGCTTACTCTAGGTACAATAGTTTTTTTGTTAAAAATATTACAGGCCAAGGGGGTATGGAGGCAGGCAGGCATCTGACATCCCTGAGATGGTTGAGGGACATCCACAGCCATCTCTGCCTGTAAGGCCCTCGTGGATCCTGTCCCAGTTTCCTCACTGACGGTACTTTCTCTCCCATTCAGTTGTATGGGGAACACCAAGGGTGGTGAGGGGGAGAAGTATACTTGTGCAAACCTGGAATAGTACATTGTCTCATCCAAAGATAAAAAGAAAAAATAAATTATGGATATGGTGATCAGAGAACTTATGGCACCAACTTACTGACAACACTAACAGCATTGCAATGCAGTACACGATTAAATGATAAATAGGATCAACTTCCATCATTTTTTATTTCACTTGAAAGATCAAATTGTAATATACGAATTAAGTCATAAAATTGAAATAATCACATTGACAACTAGACCTAAGAGCTAAGACAAGTATACCCATTAGAGATCTTCATGTTTGTCAACAAAATGCATATGTACTGCTATTTTTCTAATCTTTTAATTGAAACGCCTGTCTTAATTCATCTGAATTCCACAAAAGACATGTCTATATTGCATTCTATTTTTTATTTTAGCCTCCCTCACCCAGAAATAAGACAAATGGAAATTGATAGTCACCTTGATTTTGCAAGACAGTATGAACAAATTATTGGAATTACAGTACCCTAAACATTTTATAGAATTTTGTAAAACACAGTTGCAATTGTCTAAGAATGAGCTACTTTGGTCATTTCTGACCATTACTGTAGTTTCATTATCCCATTCACCAAGGGTCCCAAAAGGAATACTAATAGACTAGCAAAACAGTTTAAATGCAAGAGAAGTGGAAAATGGGGCATAAAAAATAGAATTTGCTAAAATGGCTCAAATTTCCTGTCAAATATATTGTATGGAAGGTGTACATGACTACATGCAATCCAAGCTCTTCGCAATGCACTTCAAACTCTCTGGAATGAATTTACACCTTACAAATTTGGGAATTCTTCTTCAATGAATGCTGTGAAAAATAAATAAAGTCTTAGTTTGTGAATAAGTAACAAGCACCAAAGAGCACCTACTTTATTTCATTATTGATGCCAAAGAAAGAAAATAGAATACCTATGATTGTATGCCAATTTGGTGTATTAGAAAAGCCATGAAGACCATACTCGGGTTAAACAATTTCTTACATTGAATAGGGCTTCTAGATTGCAGTTAATCTTGAGAAGGGCTCTTTTGTAAATACATCTAGTACAACCTCTTTTTTATAGTTATACGAGGTTGTTTTAGCACCCAAAAATGATTACTAACATATTTTTTATTCAGTACTCGAGGTTTGCAACTCCATAAAATGGAATGCCTAAAATGCTTGTTCTTGTTTGTTTAGTGTTGTATAGTTGACTTTGAAAAAAATTGTTGAATACTTTTTCGTCACATGCCCCTCTTCTTAGTCATCATAAAGGGAAGCAATTTTCACATCCATTTGCTCAACCTCTAAATCATAAGCAATAGCTCAATAGAAAGTAAAAATCCAATGGATGTCATTTTTGCAACAAGTGAAAATATCTCACCATAATCAACACCCTCAACTTGAGAGTAACCTTTCGCAACCAACCTTGTTGTGTACTTCTCAATACCTCCATCTGAATGAATCTTTTTGTTGAACACCCATTTGCAACCAACAAATTTTCATCCTTTAGACAATAGTACAATATCCCATGTATTAATCTTTTTCAAAGATGCCATTTCTTCATCCATAACAATCTTCCAGAATTCTGCATCATTCATACCTAATGCCTCTTCTATAGATCTAGGTTCATTCATGTTAGTATTCAAAGCAAAAATACATCTCCAATCATCAGGTGAATGCCTTTCAATTGGTTGTCTATGCCTTGTAGACCTATGAATAGGTTGACTTGGAGATTCTTCCTCCTCTTTTGAAGATTTAGAGCTAGATTCAAGCTCTCCTCAACTTCTTGTCTACCCATGGACCTTGATTTAACTTTCTTAGGTGTAGAAGGAAGTTGAATCACATCTCCCTGTTTACTTTGTTTTGGTTACAATGTAACAAAAGAGAAGGCTTAGTTTCTCTAAAATAACACTTCTACTATATATTACCTTTTGTGCAATAGGATCCCAAAGCTTGTATCCTTTCACACCATAACTGCATCTAATGAAGATATATTTCACACTCTTGTTCTTCAATTTTGTTCACTTCTCCTTTGGCACATGTGCTTATTCCTTGCAACCAAAAATTCTAAGATGTCTTAATGAAGGCTTGCGACACAACCATGCCTCTATAAGTGTCTTATCAACAAGAGCTAATGTAGGAGACCTGTTTATCAGGTATCAGGCAGTGGCAATAACTTCAGCCCAAAACCTTTGTTCTAGACCAACACCACTCAACATACTCCTAGCCTTCTCCATCAGTTTCTTGTTCATTTTTTCTGCAACTCCACTCTGTTGTGGAGAATATAGAGTTATCTTTTGTCTATGAATACCACAATCCTTACAAAATCTATCAAAATCATTAGAGCAAAATTCACCGCCATTATCAGTTCTCAAACATTTTATTTTATTTTTAGTCTGCAACTCAACCATTGCTTTAAATTCTTTAAATCGATTGAAAACTTTAGATTTACTCTTTAGAAAGTATACCCATGTTCTTCTACTATAATCATCAATAAATGAAATATAATATGTTATTTTCCAATTGAAGGAACATCTACATGACCAAAAACATTAGAATAAATAAGATCCAACACATCACAAGATTTATGAGAACTCAAGTAAAACTAAACGTGGTTTTGTTTTCCATAAATGCAATGCTTTTATAAATCAAATTCAAGATTACAATTAGAAAAACCTTCAACACGATTTTTATTTTTCAAGGTCCCTAGACCCTTTTCTCCAATGTGGCCAAGTCTTTGGTGCCATAATACAATTTTCTCTGCAGGTAACTTTTATTTAGAAGACAAAGCACCTTTTGGTACCTAGAAGCCATGACCATTTGCTGAAGGCGAAACCCTCACCTCTTCCAACAGGGTAGCCATAAACTTGTTTTACACAAAAGTACTATTGCACTCAACAATGTATGCATCAAGCTTATACAATGTGCCATATCTAACATCTCTAGCAATTACAATAGTACCTCTAACCATCTTGCATCCTACATTAGAAAATATTACTTGCACACCCACATCTATTAGTTTTCTCACATATAACAAATTTCATGCTAATCCATGGATATGCAACACACCATTAATATTTTTTATTCTACTATTAGGAAATTTGATTTTAACTTTACTATGGCCAACAATATTTAAATGAGAATCATCATCCAGGTATGCCTTACCTCCATTAAATTCTTCATATTCTGAAAACCAATCTCTATTAAAGGTCATATGGAAAGATGCATCTAAGTCAATTAACCATGCATCATTACTTGCATGAGTTGCCAAAGCTGCAATGAATGCATCACCATCTTCCTTCTTAGACTCATAATTAGAATCAAATTTCTTCTTTTCTTCTTTGCAGTCCTTATGAACATGTTTAGGCTACTACAGTTCCAACAAATAACTTTAGACTTCCTAGGAGATTTAGATCTCCCCTTGGACTTGGATTTGTCATGCTTCTCATTCTTCTTGCCTTTTTCCTTAGGTCTTCCATGAACACTTAGGGCTTCCTTGGCACTAATGGATACCTTCCTCCTCATCTCTTTAGAAAGCAAAGAACCTACCGCATCTTCAATCTTCAAAATAATAGAAGTACTCCCAATAGCCATAACAAGAGAATCCCATGAATTAGGTAAAGAACAAAGCAATATCTGACATTTCTCCTCCTCATTCATTTTGACACCAACTAATGTCAATTGATCCACCAAAATATTGAATGCTTCTAGGTGGTCTATGATTCATCCACCCTTGTCCATTCTCAAGAAATATAGTTTATTCCTCAATAAAATCTTGTTCACTAAAGATTTGACTTGATACATCTCATGAAGCTTTTTCCTAGTTTTTCTGCAGAGGTCTCTTCATGGACATTGATTAAAATAGAGTTTTCTAAGCACAATCTGATTAGCCCCTTGGCTTTATAGTTCATAACATCATATTGAGTAGCCAAATTAGGATCTATAGGCCTTGAAAATTTCTCATCAAAAACATCCTACAGATCATGATCTATCAACAAATCCTCCATCTTCAACTTCCACATCTCAAAATTATTTCTAAAAAATTTATCCACCTCTATTCTCCCTGATGAGTTTTCCATATGAAAATTCCTGCAACAAGATCACAAAGTGTCTTTTGCACAAGCTCCCACTCAAATATAGATTAGTTAAAAAAAACCAACAACCCACAAGGGTAAACCCACAAAAGTGATTTACAATTCGAATGAGGAAGGAAAACTTGTAAAAAATGACCCCATGCCAAAATTTTTCATTC
>VDFB02000008.1:63774857-63871765 GCA_007258455.2 Sequoia sempervirens | reverse complement strand
CATTCTTAAAAATACTGGGGTGCTGTGGAAGGAATGAATTTTTAACTTAATCTGTTTTATGATTGACGACATGCACTTATGCTATTCTTCATTTTGGGGATCCTATTCTTTCTGCCTTTTATAGGTTTTTGAAGTTATATTTTGCGTTCAAACACTTAAGGATGATTGATATGGCTGCCCATTTACAGTTTTTGAAGCTTATCTTTTGCTTAATCAAAATTTGAGGATGACTGAATGATTTATGCAGAAAAGGGGCATATCTGTTTTGTGCGAACAGTTTTTTTGGTGTGTGTGTGGTGATCATCAGTGGTAGAATATCAAACTTTTGAGGTGTTTTAGTAAGAAACTCTACACTTCAAACATATGTAGTATTTTTTTATCCTGTTTCCAAAGATAATTTTTATTTTGCTCATTTGCGGCACTTTCATAATGAGGGCGTGATTTGATTTTGCAAGTATATGAGCAAAATTTGGATTGCTGTTAAAAGGTTCCATAACTTTAAACATCCTCTTGGGAGTTTCTTGGGGCACTCTTTATTGTATTTCATTTTCTATCAGGATTTCTGTATCTGAAGAGAAGTTTATAATCTGTGGTCGCCTATGAGTTGATTGTAGCTACAATCGCATTATCCAAGTAAAGTCATTACTTTTCTTATGCTTTATACTAATGAATGATATGCTTTCGCCCGTTATAATTTGCTTTGTTATATTATATCCTAGTCGGGTGTGTGTGGTAGCACGACCTTGTTAGATACTTGGGATGCCTTTTGCTTTTAGTGGAAGAAGCATGAATCCATTTCTTCAAAGGTTTAAGGTAACTTTGCCGCATGGAGAGAAATGGGTTGTTGAATCTAGTTTATACTCAAATATGACCTTGTTTGAAATTTCATTACTTATTGGATTTGAAGTCTAGTTGCAAATAGAAGATTTTTCAACTCTCCCTAGTTGTGAAGGTGGATTGGGTTGTCAAGATTTGGTGTCTTTAACTTTTTATCAGGGTATTTATTGATTGTTTCATTCCATGCCAAATAATGATTTAGTATAGGAGAGCTTTGATTCACACAATCTATGGTTTTTGCCATCTACACTATGCTCTATAAACATCTCTTCAAAGTTAATGGAGATACTAACTGTAGAACCAAGATCCTAGTACCTGCAAAAAACAACAAACAAACACATTAAAAGATTCAAATGCAAGTTAAGATCAAAGTTCCCCATAAAATTTATAAACAATGGTCAAAATAGAAATGAAAATAAGAATATAATGAAAAAACAATGAAATAGATTGAATCCTATTAAGAATATGCAAACTCTTGATCTCATGGGGGAGTTAGTGCCAATTTGATGTGGAAATTGACCCTTTTTCAACTCCTATGCAAGTTTTTGATGATTTGATGATGATTGATCCATTTTGTTGAAGTTGAAGATTCAAGTGTGCTTCAAGATGAAAAACTTGCATAACCTAGTTAAGACTTGATGAAATGGATGACAATTGCAATGTTTAAGTATGGATTTGAGTATAGTAAATTTGCTCAAATTGTGGATGATCAAATGAGGAGAGAATCCTTTTATTTATAAAAAGGCAAGATGGAGAAATGCCCAAAATGAAGTAATGTGGGACTAACTTTCAACTAATGGCAAGGTGTCATTTGTTAAGATGAGAATGGATGAAGGATGTGCACATTTTGATGAATGTGCCTATAAATGCATTTAGGTAGAATTTGAAAATAATGAAATGACATGTAAGAGGGAAAAAAAAATGTCTTAAATGCCACTTGTCTCAAATTTGGAAGAATATTTCTCTATTATGCCATGTTGAGAGAAAATAGGGATTTAATAAATGAATTAAATTTATTTTCATGTGCAAATGGCAAAAGCTAGAGGATGGGACATGGATTAGGATTGAATTAATCGAGGGTTAATTAATTTAATGAGAGATTAGATGATATGACAAATTTGATTTAGATTTATGGGTTGATTTAAATCAAAGATGAGAAGAATGTGATTTTAGAGATAATTAAATAAATATTTTGTTTTATTTAACTAAAGGGGATGATTGGTTAGATTAAATTAAATAAGGTTTTAATTTATTTAATTTAATAGAGATAAACTTTAGAGATTAATTAAAAAAAAATTTAATTAAATGAAGGAGCTAAGGTTAATTAGATCAGATTGATTGATTTAATTAACGAGAGAGAATGACTTAATCAGATAAATGTTTTATTTAATTAAGAGAGAAAAATTGATGAATTTAATCAAATAAGGGTATTCAATTAAATGGTTAGATTGACGGATGATTAATGATGAAATAGTGTTAATAGTTAGGATCAAGCGTGTAATGCCAATCAATACATTTTATGTGTCTACATTTTGCCCCTCTTTGAAGCAGTGCACTTGTTGCGCTGATTCAAAGAATAAACTGTCTCAATCAAGCCAAAAAATTTTTGATTTCAAAATTTGCCCCATTGTTGCCTCGGCGAGAGAAAAGATACCAATATATTGCCCCCTCGAGAGATTAGACGAAAAGTTTGATTTTTGGGTGATCTCGTGAAAAAAAAGGACATGGTGCCCGATAGGTCCAGAAAGGCTCCATGAGGCCAACAAAAGAGATAAAACAAAAAAGAAATATAAAATGGCCCTTGGACGGACAAAAACGAGATGAGGGGACCTAGACCCCTCTTGGACGGCTAAACGGGGTCAAAAAACCCTAATTTTTGGGCTTAAATAGGCCTTGGGGGGCCACTTCCAATTCATTTTCACATTCAACCTTTAGAATTTCTGCGATTTTGAGCTTTGAACCTCTAGAGAAATGGCACAACGATAGCTCCCCATGCACATTTTCGACAAAGTACGGATGCCTTAGAGACTTCTCAACATTGGACCACCAGTGAGTCGACTTGACCCGAGCATTTTTTTCGATTTTCGTGCTCATTTATTACATTTAGAAGTTAGGTATCTAGTAGTGGTCCTAAACAACATCGCTAGGAATTTCAAACAACACCGCTCGGTGCTAAACTGCGCCGCCATCACCGGTAGCGACACCACGGTGCTTTTTGGAGTTTAGGGCTAAATTCCAAACTCTGTCGCTTTTGCAAGGTGCGCCACCACAGTGCACTTTAAACCTAGGGTTTCTTGCTAAACTCCGACACCTTTGCAAACTGAACCACTGCAGTGCAGTTTGGGAGTTTTGGGGCTCTAGCGTCGCAGTTTGAAATTTGCAAACTACATCGCCTTCATAGGCAGCGACATTGAAGTTAATTTTAGAATGCCGAGACAAGCCATGACTAAGATTTTTTTGATGAATTTTAACATGGTGACTTTTCTTGATGCAAGAGGAGGCGAGAGAGATCTACTCATGTGAGCATAGGTTTCGGGAGCTTTTCAGTATTTTGGGCGAGCTGACCAAGCGACAACAGGAAACGCCTAGGAGAGATGGGACTTTGGTACATCGCCTATGCACCGCCCATGCAGACACACTTGGGCATGATGATGACACTTGCTGAGAGATGGCACAGTGAGACCTCCTCATTCCACCTTCCGATGGGCGATGCCATAGTCATGTTGGAGGATGTGTGGCGGATCTTGAGATTGCCTATCCATGGTGAGAGAGTCATTTACGATATGGATGGTGGGAGGGAGGCCTGTTATGCCGTCATGGACACTAATCAGATTGTATTATGTGAGGGCTAGATCGAGCCAGAGTGTCACAAGCCTATCATATCACCTTACGGCTTAGTTATTGCAGCCATTATATCGGGTCTTGTTGCACCAGATCGGCGAGGTCGATATTTCAATCCTAGATGGGGGCTTGTTTGGGAGCGCATGGTCCAGCGGCAACCGACACTATTTGCATGGGGGCCAATTCTGCTAGCCTCACTTTATAGAGATCTTCATGAGTTTTCCTATTTGGACGATAGAGCACTTGGGGCGGGGGTTACACTCTAGCATATCTGGGTGTGGGAGCACATCCTTGTGCTTTGTCCGAGAGTTGTTTCAGTTCTAATGGAGCTAGATGATCCAGTGGTCTGGCGATATAAAGGAGGCCTCTCTTTCACACATACAAGACAACACATGATTCCTCATTGGAGGAGGGTCCTTGATGATATGCGAGTGTTTAGATGGTAGTCGTACCTTGGACAACCCACATGGTTTGATGATGAACAACTTTTCTTCGCCCAACAGGACAGGCTAATGCAGGGGTGAGAGCATAAGATGATTGAGATGTACCTGCCAGACAGGGTTTAGAGATAGTTCAGGGAGGCACAAGATTAGCCAGATGATTAGTACATGGCCATCTTTGCGAGGACTACGAGCCAAAGCTCTTGGGGCCACTATATACCTGCCCACGAGGCAGTTCAAAGTTTCATGCAGCTGATGGTCAGGCCATGGCCATATGACTAGAGATAGGCAGATCCAGGGACCATGTAGGCCTTTAGAGATTGGTTCAGGCTACTGGTGAGACTTATAGTTCTAGGGACACCATTTGCTCGATGGAGAGCCAGAGGCAGGGGAGTAGGATGGGGCTAGGGGGATGGAGATCGGGATCAGGGTGGTGGTGGGCCACCACCAGTTCAACCAGTTCAAGAGCATGGGCCACAAGATCAACCACCCAGAGATCCACAGGTTGGAGAGCAAAGATAGGATGGCCCCCGGAAAGAGCAAGATCCAGGACACCAAGACAGGATCCCAATGCCCCCTAGGGATGGGGATCAGGACTAGCCGCTAGTACAACCACCCCCATAGCTAGATCTGAGAGACGGGCAGATTCTGCATATGTAGGCCCAGGTATAGGCACTGATAGCTGAGAGAGATCAACTATGGGTCGAATGGGACCAGGCGGTCCTATAGAGATAGGCGACAAAGCTATAGATAGTAGCCGAGATGGGCCACCGACAACAGTTAGAGAGCATGGTCGTCTCTTCCTCCTGGAGCACAGTATCACTTCAAGCTTACAAGGAGGCTGTTCAAGAGGCCGATTATTACATATTGTATTATTATCAGGCCATACCACAGGCAGCTTGGGTGTCGGAGTTTTCATAGAGGACAAGGCACAAGCCAACAGAGGACCATGGCGAGAGGGTAGGCGGCGAGGGAAACAACCAGTAGGGCTAGGCCTATTGTTGATTGAGACAAGATTCTTTTTGTGCCCCTTGGGCTCATTTTTGATAGCCCCATGGGCCATTGTACTCATTGATTACACATGTACATTGATCTGATTTTTTGTATCATGATAGTATATTATTTTGATGATATATGAGATGATGATTATTCGATGTGATATGCTATGTCCTATGTTTACTTTGATACATTATGGATGACTCTTATTTATATATGTTATGCAATGATTCTATCTTATGATGCCCTGATGTTTATGTGATGATGTAAGCATTTTTTTTTTAGTATATTTTCTTTTGCATTTTTAATGATGTATGCAAAATGTTATGATGTACAAATGCTTAGACTAACAAATCTATATTAGGCAATGATGGGCATGCATGCAATATGATGATATGTGTAAATGGTGTTTATGAATGTTATGACGATATCTATGATATGATATAATGGATGCAAATGATGTATGATGTGTATGTGATAGCGCAATGGATGCTTATATATGTTATATGATGTTTATGCAATGCTGTGATAGAACAAATGCAAATGATGCTACGATGATGCAAATGTTTATAATGCTATGGGATGATTGCTTTTATGTTTATGTGAATGAATGCAATGTAATGATTTGTGAGATGTTTAGAATAACTAATCTGTATTATGTATAATGGAAATGCAATGTTATGATATGTTTTAATGTTTCCTATATGATATGCATTATGCAATATGCAATGTGCTGATGGTTTGTGAATGCAGGGTGAATGTAATGATGATGATGACTTGCGATTAACTGTCATGGTACAATATTAGTGCAAAAAACAAGAAATAGAAGAACTAAGAGATTCCAACAAGACATGAGATGATGGTGATTTGCTTTCCGAGGAGTTGGGATTTTCAAAGGGCCAATTACCTTATGTTTGATTACACACATAAGTACGATGCATCAAGGTATAAAGAACCAGGATGGTGCTGCACCTAGTGTGATGGATTTTGACTCGACAATCAGATAGGAGTATCCTTGTTCACACCTGACATACATAACCTTATTCAGAAATGCAGTTCAAATATTCAAAACATTTTGGACCAAAACATAGGAAAGCAAGCCTTCCTATGTGGTCAACAAGATACCTAAAACATCCTCCCTACATCTAAACAAAGAATGTATGACCAAGGTTATATTACAAATATCCAACAAGCACAATAGATAAAGGATAATGATTGTTGCCCCATTCCTATCTTTCTAAATCCTTTTGTTCGAGATATCATCGAGAGGTCCTTGGAATAAGCACAATAAGATAAGCTAAAAGACAAAGATAAAGTAAACAAACAAGTTGATGTTCTTCAAAACCACTAGCGAAGACTAATCTATGGTGACACCTAATGTTGATGTCCATTGTAGGAAGGATGCATCCTAGGACATGATATCAGATGATTTGATATGGGACTGATTGGATGATGAGCTATTGACTCCAAGAGTTGACCAACTTGTTTATGTACTGACTTGGACTTAAGATTTTGACATTTGAGTTTTCACTTTTGAACCTGCTAGACTTGTTTCCGATTGTTTTGCCAAAGGTTGAGGATGACGCTTGATTTAGTGTGAGTGATGTTTATTGTAGGTGAAAGCGAGATGGGACATATGAATTCTTTCAAATATTTGGATGTTTTGAAATGTTTTGAGGCTATTTTTGGTATTTTTGAGATTTTACAAATGTTTTGATTTTCGATTTTCAAATGTTTTGAGGTTTTATGAGATTTTGACCAAGAGACTAACCTAAAGACCTATCCTAGGGGCCTCGGGGGCTGATCAATAGATTAGCCTTGCCTATGTTATACACGCAGAGACCACGTAGTTCAACTGACACAAACTCAATTATTTGATGAGATATGAACAAATGGATTGTCAGTTTATTATGACAGACTCCTAAAGGACTAACCTAAGTGTCTCAAGGGATGATCAAAGATCAACCTTGCCTATGTTCAAGGCTCAAAGATTTGTAGTTCGACAAGACAACTCTTTTTTTTACCTTTTTGACTGACTTTTTAACCAATTTTTGGATTTTGATATGTTTCAAATGTTTTTGGATTTTTGGATTTTCTAATGTTTTTGGATTTTTCGATTTTATGAATGTTTTCGGATTTTTTGATTTTTTTGAATGTTTTTTATTTTTTTATTTTTAGGGACCTCAAGAATATACATGAATCCAATCTGATGAGAACATGCCCCCAATGTGAAACAATAGACTACTCCGATAAGGGTAGGACAAATTGACCTTGGGAATGGGCGGGGTAGTACTAGGAGGGATCATGACACAAACACAAGACCAAACTATGATGCAGATGCTGAATGGATGGATGATGGATGGAGATATGGAATGTGATGGATGATGGAAGAGTAATAGATGAATGGATGATGCATAACAAGCCGTGAAGATCCTAGTGGATGGAAAGTGCTTATTTACACAAGGCACCTTTTTGCCAAGTTTTCACCAAGGTACTTGCCCAAAGCGCCACCAAAGGATGATTTTTTTATTTACTGTTTTTGATCATTTTTTTGCTTTTTTGCTTTTTTTGTTGTCACCAAGATGCCTGTTTCCCAGGTTTTCATCAAGGTGACCATTTTTTCAAGACATTTTTTGATTTTTTGTTTTTTGGTTCTATACCTTGAAAGATTTAGGCATAAAACTTTTTGAGATGGGACTTGTTCATGGGCTCCTATAGAGGCTCACCTTCGGGTGTTGATAACTAATATGCTCCTAACTTGTAGCTTGTTGTAATGGTGAATGGTCCCAACCAGTTGGGTTCAAATTTTCTTTTTCCGTTTGGATTTGGGACATTCTTTTGATTCTCTTATTATAGCTCCTCTTGAGTCTGTTCTGATAGATTTGCAAATGATTTAAAGCATCTATATGCCACTCATCCAGTAGCTCTAGCTCATTTAGTCTTGATACTCGGTATTCTTCATCCGTGATGAGGTTTTGCAGTGATATTCTCAGTGATGGGAGCTCAATCTCGATGGGTAATACGACTTCTGATCCATAGACTAGGGAGAATGGGGTGGCGTCGATGGGTGTGTGGATGTTGGTTCGATAGGCCCAAAGGGTGGGATTTAACTGCAGATATCAGTCACGACCTACGTCATTGACTATCTTTTTAAGGGTTTTCAAAGTGGTTTTATTTTTGAGGGTTTTCATAGTGGTTTTATTGGTAGCTTCTACTTGGCCATTACCTTGGGGACAATACAGAGTGGAAAAACGATGTTGGATTTTGAATTTTTCAAATAGATCACGAACATCCTGATTCTTGAAAGGTGTCCCATTATCTGAGATAATAGCTTGGGGAACACCGTATCGGCATATTAAGTAGTTTAGGATGAACTTTGATATCTTCTTTCCAGTGATGTATGTCATGGGGATGGCTTCCACCCACTTGGTAAAGTACTCAGTGGCATTTATGACGAACTTGTGGCCATTTGATGAGGTGGGGGTTATCTTTCCAATAAGATCAAGTCCTCACTGCGAAAAAGGCCATGGTGTGATGATGGGATGAAATTCTTGAGCTGGAGCATGGATGAGGTCCCCATGCTACTGACATTGTAGGCAAATTTTGACATAGTCATGTGCTTCTCTTTCCATTCTAGGCCAATAATACCCCATCCTCAGTAATTTCTTGGTCAGGGTCATTCCACTCGAGTGTGAACCACAAATACCGTTATGCACCTCAATTAAAGCAGTCAATGCCTCCTCAGGGTTTAAAGAGCATAGTAGGGTTCCTTCTATGCTCCTACGGTAAAGGCTATTTCCTAGGATGACAAACTGGGATGCTTTCTTGACAAAAGTTCTTTTTAGGCTTGAGGGTAAGTCAACAGGTAGGACACCTATTCATAGGTAGGTATAAATATCATGGTACTAGGGATCAACGAGACCAATGATTTCACACACAAACTTTGACTTCGGTACCTCGAATGCGGGTATGAGAAGTTGCTCTACCAATAATTCATGTTTTGGGAAATTGTGAGGGATGCCCAATAGGGATCCAATCATTGCCATGGCATCTGCTGCTCTGTTGTTTGCTCTGGGAATTTGTTCAAATGTGATATCAATGAATGATTCTTTGAGGCTTTCAACCAAATTTTTGTATGGAGTCAGCTTATCATCCTTTGTTTGGTATTCACCATTCACTTGATTTATTATCAGCTGGGAGTCTCCATATACTCTGAGGACCATGATGTGCCACTGCACTGCTATTCTGAGACCTATGGTTAATGCATCATACTCTGCAATGTTGTTAGTGCAGGGGAATGCCAATTTGTAGGATCTAGGTATATAGTCCCCTTGTGGGGTGATGAAGAAGACACTAGCTCCTGATCCATGTTGCATGTAGGAACCATCAAAGTAGAGTTTCCAGTGGTCGGCTATGCTGAGATTGAAGATGGATTCATCCAAAAACTTTGATATGAGTGGATTCTCTGAATACATGGGTGCTTCTGCAAGTTGATTTGCGATCACTTGGCCTTTGATTGCTTTTCGTTCTACATACTCGATGTCATATTCAGATAGAATCATGACCCACTTGGCCATCCTTCCTGTGAGGATTGCCTTTGACAATAGGTACTTGAGGGGGTCGATTTTGGCGATGAGTTTGATTTTGTGTGCCAACATGTAGTGTCTAAATTTCTATGAAGCAAACACTATTGCTAGACTAGCAAGGCTCATCACAATTTTTCAATGAATGAGTAGTTTAACTCATGCCCAACCATTGTGCGACTGATGTAATAGATGGTCCCTTTTTCCCATTTTCATCATGCTAGTTAGGAGAGAATTGAGGGCCATTGCTATTGCTGACACAGAGAATTAATGGCTTTATTGGGATTGGTGGCATGAGGACCGAAGGTGTGAGCAGATATTCTTTGATTTTTTTAAGGCTTCTTCACACTTTCCATCCCACTTTTATGCTACTCCCTTGTGGAGTAGATGAGAATATGGGTTTTTCTTGTCTGCCAGTTGTGCTATGAATCTGTGGATAGACTGAAGCCTACCTTGGAGGCCTCTCAACTGTCTCAATGTTTTGGGTGCCTCCATCTCAAGGATTGATTTTACCTTGGTAGGATCTATTTCAATACCCCTCATTGACACTATGTATCCTAGTAGCTTTCCTGATTGTATGTCGAAGACACACTTCTTTGGATTTAAGCAGACCTTGTATTCTTCCAGCCTGTCAAAAATAGCACTCAAGGTTGCTATGTGATCTCACATTTTTTGGATTTTTCTTGTATGTCATCAACGTAATCTTTAATAGTTTTATGGATCATGTCATGAAAGATTAATGTTATGGCTCTTTGGTAGATGTCCTCAACATTCTTTAGGCCGAATGGCATCATGTTCCAATAGTAGGTCCCCCATGGACAAGTGAAGGTTGTTTTGTGTTGGTCTTCTTTAACAATCATTATTTGGTTGTACCTAGAGAAACCATCCATCAGAGAAAGCATTTCATGTCTTTTTGTCATGTCCACTATCATGTCAATGTTAGGCAATGGAAAATCATCTTTCAGACATGCTTTGTTTAGGTCTTTGAAATCCGTGCAGATTTGGATTCCCTCATCAGGTTTTGAAACAAGAACCATATTTGATACCCATTCTGGATAGTCTATTGGCCATATGAACCCTGCATCAAGTAGCTTCTTCAATTCCATTTTGACTAGCAGGGCGATCTGAGGATGCATTTTCCTTAGTTTTTGTCTAACAAGTTTTGCTTCAGAGTAGACTACTAGATAATGGACCACAATCTCTGGATCGAGCCCAAGAATGTCAGCATAACTCCATTTAAAATTAACTTGTCTCTCTTTTAAGAAGACTGCCAAGAGCTCTTGTTCCTCTAATAGTAATGACTCTACATAGAATGTAATGTGCAGTGTCTCCTTTGTTCCCAAGTTGACTGGATTGCATTTTTCTTGATGGAGAGCTTTGAGAGGAAAATTGAATCCCCCATTCTCGGGCGCCTTAGAGAGGTTTTCACCATCGGATGCGTCCTTTCTTTTTACTTTTTTTTGGTCAGAGAGTGCCACAGTGTGGTTTTCACTTAAAGACTTAGAGATTATTCTCAGTTTTTTTCTTTTGCGACAGAGGGATTCAATTGTTTCCCCATAGTATGCATGCGTGTCTAGCTCAATGATAAATCTTGCTTTATGATCCCCATATGGAATATTATCTCGTAGTCCCATGAATTCAAAGAGCGCCTCATTGTTTTCAAATGTGTCAAGAATTGGCAGTTCTTGTTGGTTATAGTCGATGAGTTGGGGATAAACTAGGTGAATTTCATGGTTTTGATTGGTTGACTCAAATGATACAGTACTAATCATGAGGGAGGTATCTTCAAAAAGCATGGGTAAATTTGTTATGGGGTCTTCCTCACTAGCTATATCTATGACTTGATCTATGGATATGGGTGTTTGACAAGTGGCTGTTGATTGCCAAGGAGGATTTTTGACATTCCTAAATGAGGTGCCTCTACCAAGTATGGTCACTCTTGGAGGGGTACATCTAAGGTCAAGGTTTCTCATACGCGTCTTCAGAATGAGAGGTATTAAAAGACCGTTGTCATTTTGCCCGAGTTTTTTGTTCTTGTCATAACCCATGGCTAGCATCATTTGTAAGCCTTTGCTACTATCACCCATAGGTAGGTTGACTGCTAGTCTATTGTCCTAGTACAAAAGATGCAATGGGTCATCTTCTATCACTTCCTGACCTAGGTCCCCCCAACTTCTAAAGTTGGATGAACCTACCATGAAGGTTTGGAATGTTGTTCTTGTTGGTTGAGGCTATCCATGGGATTTAGGGGATTGTGGTAACTCTCCTACCACGAAGGTGTTTTTCTTCATTTTATAATTTGCACATCCATCATCTTGGATAATGACTTTGATTTCAAATGTATCAGGGATGGAGGGTGTCTCTGTCTTAGAAGTGGAAGCTAATGTAGCTGGGTCTACATATGGAGTGGTGGGGCCTTCATCATTTTTTTGGAACTTGGGGAATCTTGTAATATTTGGCCTCCAGGATTTTGCAATAGGCAAAGGGCTTAGAATCATCATGGATGGTAACCTCTTGATTTTAATAAGGGAATTTGACGCATTGGTGAAAGGTTGATGCCATTGCTTGCATCCCATGTATCCACGAGTGCCCTAGGAGAATGGTATACGACAGATCAAGGTCTAGGACCTAGCATGTAGTGTCATAAATGGCGGGTCCTACTTGAATAGGAATCTAGATAGTGCCTAAAGACACTCTTTCCTAGTCATCGTAAGCTCTGATGGTGATGCCCTTACCTTTTTCAATGGAATCCTCTGAGAATCCAAGATTCTTTATCAACTTTAGAGAACATATGTTAAGACCTGCGCCCCCATCCACTAAGACCCTCTTGACTTTATTTTTGTGCACCAGGACTTTAAGGTGGAGAGTGCAATTGTGAGACAGTTGAGTGGGGAAGTCCTGATCGGAGAATGTGAGAAGGCTTGGAGTGGTGATATTTCCTACCATAGCTTGGAATTGGTCTGTATCTAGATCCAAAGAAACGATGGATGAGGCTAATGCTTCTTCTAGGATTTTTTTTGTGGGTAGGTGATATCTTTAGCAACTCCATGATGAAGATCTGAGTGGGAGTTCTCTTTAGCTGGTCAGGGACATTATAGCCATGTGGGATGGATCTTGTATTTGAAGCAGATTCCCTAGGTGGCTGTGAGGGTCCAATTATGGTGACCTTGCCGCTGTGTGTGGTGACTCCACAGTCTATGTTGGCTCCCTTAATGTTAATGACAGGGACATATTCATCAAGTGTTTCCATAACATGTTCATACACATGATTCACGTCATTGTATTTTCCTTTATCATTGTTTCCCTTATTGTGATCAAGCATCAGATTTGTTTATATCTTTAGGTTTTGATTTCTTGCTGGTTGTTCCACATTTATGATTTTTTGATTAATGAGGTCCTAGATTAGGTTTTTTAACCTCATGCAACTATTAGTGGTGTGGCCTTTGATTTTGTGAAAGTCACAGAGCTAGTTTTCATTGTATTGGGGTGGTTTTACTTCTGGTTCCTAGTAATTCTCATAGGTGGGAGCCTTGATGAGGTTTTCGTTTATCAATTTCTTCATGATGACCTCAAGTGGTTCTCCAAGGGCAGTGCACTTCTGCTTGGGAGGATTTTTGTTTCGCGAGGGTGGTCCCCCTTGATTATTTAGGTTATTAACTTGATTGCTGGTTGGTTGGTGTTGTGATACCACATTGGTTTGGGTGTTGTTTTGATCATTGTTTTGCGGTTGTTGGTAGGTTTGGGTGTTTTTCCTCAGAGCACTGATCACAACCTTAGCATCAAACACACCATCATTTGTGACATTTTTGTTTCTTTCCCATGTGCGAGGTTTCTCGTTATAGCTATTAGATGGGAAATTGTTTGGTTGTTTTGGATATGTGGGTGTCCCTCTTTGTGAAATAAGGGTTCCTTCAATGTTAAGTGCCTCAGGGATCAATTGATCGTATGTGGTGATTCCTTGCACCTTGAGATGGAATGCTAAGGTTCCATCTAGGTTGGATATGATTGTGCACACTTGTTCTTCTGGCATGACTCATTTGCTTCTATTGGCCTTGGATTGCCATCATTGTAGGAAGGAAGCAAATGATTCGGTCTTCCCTTATTTAAGAGCTGATAGTTCCTCTAGACTAATATCCATACCGATGTTGAATGCATAATTTTTGATGAATACATCTACTATCTCTTGGAATTTCTTGATGCCACGAGGAAGGTGAGAAAACCACTCCATGGCATGGCCAACCAAACTTCTACGAAATAGCCGCATCAGATATGTATTGTCATATGCGACTTCCATGCAATGAACTTGGAATTCCCTGATGTGATCTTCAGGGTTTCCCATCCCACAATATTTATTGAATTTTGGGATCTCAAATCCCTTTGGAAATAGTTTCATTACAAGGCTCCTATCAAACGGATAGGGACACAAGGTGTTGGGTATTTTTATGGTTCTCCCTGATTGAAGATCAAGTACTTGTTGTGAGAGTAACTTGATCTGTGTTGCTACATTGCTTTGCAGGTCAAGGGGTGGGATGAAGGTGTTTTATGATGGTTCACCTATTGGAGGGATGGGTAGATTGATTGGTGTGTTGATGGATGGTGTTTACACATTCTACTGCATCAAATATGCTTGCACTTGCTATTGTATCAATAACGCTTGTCGTTGATCTTGTTGTTGTTGCGCTAATAGTGCTTGCTATTGTTGTTGCACCAACAATGCTTGTTGTTGGGTTGCTAGTTGGGCTACTTCTTCCTGCTCTTGGTATTGTTTTAGCCCTTGTTGTTGAGCTGCTTGTTGTGCGAGATATTGTGCTTGCACCTGCTGAGCTTGGCACTGGGCTCTAGCTTATGCTTGTGCTTGTGCTTGGGCTTGTGCTTGTGCTTGGGAAACTTCTTGTTGTTGTAATAAGGCTTGGGCTTGAGAATCCTTCTGTGCTTGTTGCGCTGCTAGAGTGGCTTGTGTTGCTTGTTGTGCTGCTTGAGCGACTTGCACTGCTTGAGTGGCCTACGTTGCTTGAGCGACCTATTGTGCAGCTTGTCAGTTTTGGATTTGCTGAAGTTCCTTTTGATAGGAAGCTTGTTGAGTTGCTTGCAATGCAATGTTATATTGGCTTGATACATTTATGTTTGGTGCTGGAGGTGGTGGTGGTGGTGGAGGTGGTGGATTTGGTATAGTGTTTGTTGCTGTGGTGAGAGGTATCATTGTATTGATGGTTGGGATTGTGGTGGTGGATGGTGTGATTGATACACTTGGTCTTTGAGAGACCATGTTTTGAGATACTTGGGGGATGGTTGATGATGTGATGGTGATGACTTGTGTTATCGGGATGGTTTTCATTTGTTGTTGCAATGTCAATGACAAGATGGAAGGATTCTGTATGAAGCTTTGATTAACGATCAGAGGGTTGATTTAATTTTTTTGATTGACATTTGGTAAAGGGGGAAGCCCTAAATTGAGGGGTGATGTGGATATTGATGGAAAGGGGGGAAGTGGTGGAAAATTGAGTGGAATACTCCCTTGGGGGAATGAGGAAGATGTAGTGTCAAAGATGCCCCCTGGTCCAAATAAGTCTCCTTCTCCTTGCAAGATTATGGGGAGAGTTGTTGCGTGAAATGATGATGATGGGTCATTAGGATTGTGAAAGGTGAGGGGGACATATGGATGTGATGGATTTTGTGGGATGGATTACCCCAAGATGGTATTTGGGTCTAACTCTTGATTATTCACAAGGGGGTTTGTTTGTAATGCATTAAGAAATATGCTCCCTTTGTTAACAATGGGTTGAGTTGGAGCAATAGATGATGTAATTTGAGGGATGGGTTGAGTGATGTTTTGGAATGGAGGTGTAGATGAGACTGGGGGCATGGATGAAATCAGAGGCATGAACCCAAAAGGTGTTTCCACAATGGTACTCACATCGAAATCAGAAGGGAGTTTAGCCCCTTTGCTAATTCAAGCATGTAGAGTGAGGGATTGAGTCTCATCATGATGTTGATGATTTTATGATTCTTTGGGATTTGGACTATCTAGTGAATTCATCTTGTGTCATTCTGAAGGCAGTGATATCCTCTACTTGACTTTCCTCTTGAGGATTTTGTGATGTTGAAGGAAAGTTAGTTAGAGGATCGCTTGATCCAACAAGATTCATCTCAAATTTTTTTTGGCTTAGGTCACTTGAAGTGGATGTTTCTTTGTTGGCTTCCATGTTCCTCTTGTGTTGAGATCTAGTTTGCACCATAAAATAGGGACCAATTTTCAAGAATGTAAGAGATGAATCTCTAATTCTTTGGATTGATCTAACTTTAGGTACAAAAGAGAAAGTTTAGGATGATTTAAGGATCAAAAGTATGACAGTGAAATGAAAGATGGATGATATGGATGATTTAGAACTCTTGAGAAATCTTGAAGGATATGTTAAACTTTAGGACTTTGGATTTTGATGTTTGATGTTTGATTTGATTTGGATTTGGATTTGGATTTCTGAACTCATAAACTCTAAGAGGTTAGATGTTCCTAGAGTGAATTTGTCCGCAAGATGCTAATTTGATTAAGTGTGAGAAGAAGGATTCATCTAAACACACTTAACCAAACATGATGATTTTTGATTGGATTTTGATTTTGGATTATGAACTCCTAAAATCCAAGATGTTAGATGTTATCAAGGGATAAATTTTTCCACAAGGTTTGATAATTTGACTAAATATGTGGAGAAGGATGCATCTACACACATCTAATCAAACAAGATGATTTTGATTCAAATGATTTTCCCAAAGTTTAACACATGAATGATTTTTTCTAAGATTTTTACGAGTTGATGGTGAGATGATCTTGATTTTGATGTTCAAATATGGATGAAGGTTTGATTTTGATCCTATGTTTACCTAAAAAGACACTTGCTTACTAGACCTCAGTTTTGAAGAACATGCTTTACTCTAGAAAAGGTGTTCAAATTCCTGAAAAAGATTTGGATTTTGTTGACAAAAGAACTCATACAAATTTGGATTATTTCTAAAAGCTCTCCTATAAAAGTTAAAAACCAATCTTCGTCTGAATTCGTATAGCGTTGAGAGATGCTTTTGGTGATATTTTGGACTAAGAGCTTTTACCTTTGGTTTCTTGATCTTGATCTTGTGTGATATCATTTGAGACACATGTGTGGGACCCAATTGTCTTTAGTCTTTGTTTAATGATTTCTTTTTAACACAAACACTTCTTGATTAGGTTTTGAAACTAGATGTCTATTGTTCTAATTTATTCTTATCCCACAAAGTGTATTATGTGGAAATCGAGGAAATCAAAGCAAGAGTTACCTAATGTTTACTTTAGTAGGAGAAAATTGAGATAAAATTCAAGTGCCTAGAAACCTCTAAGGATATGAATCCCAAGGGAAAGCAAGGGCATGCGAATTTGTTCAAGGATATTTTCTTCTCCTAAAGAGTTTGCGATTTGATGCTCATGTTAAATGTTTGTTTTCCAATGTTTTTGATCAAGCAAAGTATTTTGATTTCAAGAACTTGTACAACCCTATGGAAAAGTCCAACTACGCCTACTTTCAGCGGATGGTTAGATGCTTGACCCCACTGACTCCCCTCCACGACTCAACACTTCTTTCGGGGCAGCCAAGCATCAATACCCATGAATCTCCCATGACATACCTTCCATCTCTACTAAAAGCCGTAAAAGTGTGGGGCGGATTTAGAATGACCATTCTTGTACCAACAAATAGATAGAGATTTTTGCCTTTCTACACAAAGGTTTTAAATTGGACTTTCCATTCATAGGGATTGATCCATGAGATGAGAGACCATTGCTACCCTTCTTGTCAGAATCAACTGCGTGATACTAGCCTTTGTTCTAGTATCCACACTTATATATTGGCTGGAAATACACTTGGCTTTAGCGTGTTACTGGTTGGGTCATTCCCTTAGGTGATTACCTTTTCCCACAAGGAAGACCCACTAGGATAAACAAAAGCGAGCAAGTAATACCTATAACTCAATCAATCTTTGTTGCAACACAAAGAGAGAGAATGTACGCAATACCCTCCACTCACACTCACAAGAATTGTTCAATTTTAAAATCCAAATTGAAATGTGTGGGTAATTATTTACGCAACTTAATGTCACCAAGAGGCCTTTTGATTCTCAAGATCGTCATGAGGTGTGAGAGAAGCACATAAGTCCTCTTAATGATATTACTTTGAATAACTAATTACCAAAAAAAGAAACACTTGTTCATTTTAAGTCTACAAAGCAATGCTTTGATTCCTTTTAGTGCACCAAAATGAAATATGGAATTTTTCTTGTTCAATTGTTAATCCTCAAACCAAATCTAGTGAGTTTGTCCTAGTGTTCTTTTTAGACCCCTTTGTAGCAAAAAAAAGAAATGTTAGTTTTAGAGCCCAAAAGAAATTTAGTAGGTCCTAAGCTTGTGAGAGATAACAAATTTTTAAGAGAAATTGTGAATTCTCTAAGAGTGTTAAACAAACATTAAAGTGTTCAAAAACATTTGGTATCATGAGAAAGTGATGTCATCATGCCTTTTTTATCCTTCACCTTGGATCAAGCCAACCTACAAGAAAACTAGTTAGATCTACAAAACAAAAGTTAGGAAAGTAAGTAATAACCTAAATGATTAGAATTGAAAAAGGCACATGTCATAAAGAAAATTGAATTTCACTTTTTACTTCCCTTCAATGATGGAGTTTGCACAAGTTCAGTTTAAAGCTCTTCAACAATGCTATATAGTGCTGCTTTCCAATCATCGTCGTTTTGCAACAGGGACAAAGAGTATGATTACGTTGCTTTTTGGTTAGTCATGGAGTTTGAAATTTGAAAATTCTAGTGTGTGAGAACAGGTCCAGTGGTGTAGTTTAGAGTTTGTAATTCTAGGTAGGAAACACAAAGCATCGTTGCTTGGAGTTTGAAGCAGTGCTATATGGTGACGCTGGAGTTTCAAAGGTTTTGTATCGCAACACTGGACTACTAATGGTGGAGTTCCCTATAGACACAAAAATAGAGAAAAAAACAAAGAATTTTTGATAAAAACGTGATTCGAAAATGAGATTAGCCCTCCTTCTAGTGCCAAAATGTAGAACCAAGATCCTAGTACTTGCAAAAGATAACAAACAAACACATTAGAAGATTCAAATGCAACTTAAGATCAAAGTCCCCCATAAAATCCATTAATTATGTTCAAAATAGGAATGAAAGTAAGAATATAATGAAAAAACAATGAAGTAGATTGAATCTTATTAAGAATATGCAAACTCTTGATCTTATGGGGGAGTTGGTGCCATTTTGACATGGAAATTGGCCCTTTCCCAACTCCTATGCAAGCTTTTGATGATTTGATGATGATTGATCCACTTTGTTGAAGATACAAGTGTGCTACAAGATGAAAAACCTGCATAACCTAGCTAAGACTTGATGAAATGGATGAGAATTGCAATGCTTGAGTATGGATTTGAGTATAGTAAGTTTTCTCAAATTGTGGATGATCAAATGAGGAGAGAAATCTCTTATTTATAGAAAGACAAGATGGAGAAATGCCTAAAATGAAGCAATGTGGGACTAACTTTCAACCAATGGCAAAGTGCCACTTGTCAAGATGAAAATGGATGATGGATGTGCCCATAAATGCATTTAGGTGGAATTTGAAACTAATGAAATGACATGTAAGAGGGAAAAAGGAATGTCTTAAATGCCACTTGGCTCAATGTAAAGATGAAATAAATGTCTTGTTGGAAGGACAAAGTCCACTTGAAAGGATTTCAAATTTGGAAGAATATTCCTCTATTATGCCATGTTGAGAGAAAATAGGGATTTAATAAATGAATTAAATATATTTTCATGTGCAAGTGGCAAAAGCTAGAGGATTCTAGGACATGGATTAGGATTGAATTAATCGAAGGTTAATTTAATGAGGGACTAGATGATATGACAAATTTGATTTAGATTTATGGGTTGATTTAAATCAAAGATGAGAAGAATGTGATTTTAGAGATAGTTAAATAAATATTTTGTTTTATTTAACTAAAGGGGATGATTGGTTAGATTAAATTAAATAAGGTTTTAATTTATTTAATTTAATAGAGATAGACTTTAGAGATTAATTAAAAAAATTATTTAATTAAATAAAGGGGCTAAGGTTAATAGATCAGATTGATTGATTTAATTAATGAGAGAGAGTGACTTAATCAGATAAATGATTTATTTAATTAAGAGAGGAAAATTGATGAATTTAATCAAATAGGGGTATTCAATTAAATGGTTAGACTGAGGGATGATTAAGGATGAAACAATGTTAATAGTCGGGATCAAGCGTGTTAATATATCATGCCTATACTAAACAAAATCATTAAATTTTTTTAAAATTGAAGTACATATAGACTAATTCAATATCAATTTATCAAACTTGAATATTATAGTGGATATTCATTATTTAATATTAAAATAATATAATTTTAATAATTAACATTATATGGGTCATCATTAAGATCATCGCCATCATAATCATCATTATGACCAACATTAGATGTTGGAACCCCATTGTCACGTAGAATAAATGTATGTTGGCTATTTGACTCCTCAAAAATTGAGGATTGTGTAGTGGAAAGATCAAAGTCCATTTGCTCTAAGTCTACAACCCACAACTTTATTGCCTCTTCTTTTTATTAATCTTTGTGAGTAAGAATATGCAAGTTGGATTGCACATAAACTAACTCCTTTACTTTACTTGATTCTGACTAGTTGTGCTTTGTTGGATAGATGAAGAAGTATGTACTTCAATTATGTTCAATTTTTTTTTTTTTTTAAACTAGCATCATATTGAAGCGAAGAGAGTTCCTGTTAGAGTTGTTAAATTAATAATTCGTGAATCAAACTTCAAATTTGAAATAATAATTTAAAAAATAAATAAACTAAATTTAGAGAAAGGATAAAAAATAGTAAATTTATTTGTGATAAAACTTTGATTGTGAGAAGTTGGGGTGCGACTATTTATGGCCATTGAGGTACCACTGAGAGTGATCATCCTTCTTATGCTTGTCATGGAGAGTGAAAAAACTTTGATTAGTGAAGGTTGAAAAATCATTAAACTCACATGCAATTGCATCCTTCATATCAAGATCAATGAAGAAATTACTAGATTCTTTTTTAAACTCTTACATTGACTTTTGCATCATGGTATGGTGGCACCCTTTAGAAATAACAAGGATCTCTTCGTTGTAATACTTGAGAGGAAATACAAAGGAAATAAGATAGAGTGGGGTGGTCTTTTTGTTCCATTGCTAAAAAAAAATTGACTACAACTCTTTGAAGAAAGTGTCTTCAAGATCCAATCATTGAATTGATGTAATTGTAAACCTCTCCCAAACATGGCTTATGCATGCCAATAAAATGAATCATACCTATGATGGACTTGGTGAAACTAGGAAGATATTTTATGTGATCCCACCAATTTCATCTAGAATCATTTTCTTTACATTTGTTGCCCTCCCATTGCTGGATTGCCTCCATATAAATCAAGATTGACTTATGACCATGCTAAAAAGTTTCTCACATATTTACAAATTGTATCAAGATAATTATGTGGATGTAAATTTGGTTTTGGGGACTTACTTAAAAAGAAAACAAAGAAGAATACTAAATTAAATTTTAAAAAATAAATTATAGAAGTTAAATAGAAAACTAAAAAATTACATTATTTAACTTACCTTTAGCAGTTCTAATTGCAAGAATGATCTAAAAATGGCTTGTGACATGTGGTTTGTAATGAACACTTGGATCTTTTTAGCCTTATCATATACTTGTTTGATTTAGTCTATTTTTCTTCTCAATTTTTGTAATATAAATTTGAGTGAGTAAACAATGCAAGGTGTCTAAAATATATGTGAGAATTGTCTCAATCAACATATCAATTGCTTTGTAGTTCTTTGCATTGTCCATTATGACTTGAACAACATTTAGAGGACCCATTTACTTAATGCATTGTATAAAGATGTTAAAAATAAATTGTGCATCCTTTACATATCTAGTACAATCCACAACTTTAAAAAATAGTTCCCTCTTTAGGGCACACTACAATTACATTGATTAATGACCTATTTCTTGGGTATACTCTTTCTCAAGATTTAGACCATGTACTTTGGAGCTTCATTTATTTTTTGCATCATATCTTGTGAATATGGCGATCAAACAACATTAAAGGACAAACCATTTGCACAAAGAAATTTTGTAATTGTTTGATAAAAAAATCTCTTTAGCATCATTTTTAAATATCCTCCCTAATGGTCCTTTTACTCTATTCACATTAGTGCTCTTTTTCATTTCTACCAAAAATAGGCGGCTCTCTACAACAACATTTGGGATGACACTATGATATAAAGAAGTAGGTGGCCTCTATGATCCCTTTCCTTTGCTAGAAGAATACCCTATTTTAAGGGAAACTCTTGTATCTACTTCCTCCTCTTTGATAAATTATACTATTGTATGATATGGAATGGATGCACCATTTTTCTTGGACAAGCTTTGATTCCTCTTCTAGGAATGCTATAGATTTGGGCTTTCACCTAACTTCATGAACTTGTATACCATTGATCACATATGTTGCATATCCAAACATGTCCTTACAAATGAAAAATCTTGTATCATTTGTACTTGCCTCCACAAAGGTGAACTTGAGTCAATTTTAAAGGAGAGTTGGCTAATTGTTGTTGTAAATAAAGGACAAGCTCTTTGTGCTCTTTTAGGTCCAGGATCAGGGAGATGGCTTCTAGATTTAGGAGCATCACATCATATGGCATCTTCGCAGACTATCTTCTCTTCATTTCAACCTTGTACTATGTCTCCTATCTTAATGGGAAACAATACATACATGAGTGTAATTGGGAAGGGATCTATTAGTTTTGGGGATAACACTTTTCAGGATGTCTTGTGTGTTCCTCATTTGATGAACAATCTTCTTTCCATATATCATATTACACATGGTGGAGATGGGAAAACTATGGAGTTTACACCTGATTCGGTCATCATTCGAGACTTGGAGAATAAAGAGATCATTGCTACTGGGGTGGTTGATCATTCATCTCAGTTGTTTACCTTTGCAGATTTTGCTTTTGATTATGACATTGTTCCTTCGACTGTTGATCATATGAACTATGATTCAGAGGAGACATTTGGCTACTTGAACTTGGGAATTCTCACATCAGATCCAGTTCTTGAGTCATGCATTTCATCTCCTCCATCTACTGTTGCAGTTGATGATGCTTGTGATTCCACAGTTTGGTTTCCTTGTGATTCAGTGCAACAAGACATACATAGTCTTCCAGATATGGCTACTTTGGATGGCCTCTTGACAGGTATTTCAAACTTGTTTGTGGAGTTTCATTTTGCTGATTTGGAGGAAATCATCGATAACATTCATCTTCTCTTTGATGAAGATGATCCTTCTTTAGTTGTTGCGAGGGAACACTCTGACCCTCTTGTTCATTCTCTACATAATCATTCTTTACAGTTTGGCGTGAGTGTGGATACTTTTAGACAACATTTGGAGGAGGCTTCTTTGTCTTCAGAGGGGATATCGTTGTCTTTGGATCATCTTCTACATTCTTCTCTACTAGATGTTGGATTTTCCTCTTCAACAGTGTGGTATAAAACTCTTGTTTAGAGTGTGTCAGTTTTTGACATTGACATGGAGATACTTGAGCATGCTTCAGACACATCATCCATCATCCATATTCCTGACATCCTACATACATCCATGGTTTTGTTTCTTCCTAAAGGGAGGAATGTTTTTCGGCGAGATTGGATCATCTTTAGCATTCAATGTCAAGCTTCTACCATCATTGCAGGAGACTCAACATTGAGGGGAGGTTTTCTTGTCTCTCTTCTACTTCTCTCTTATGGGGGGTCTTTTTCCTCATATGGGGTTTTTACCTTCTCATGCATCATTGAGAGTATTTATTTTTTGTATTTCATCTCTCTTTTGGGGAGGAGTTTTGTCCCAATGGGTTTTCTCCTTTTCTCCATTTGTGAGAGATTGCATTGCTTGTACATGGGTACCTAACATGGCCTAGTAGCTAGGACCCATCCTTGCATCTTTGTGTCATTTGCATAATAATCTGCCACTCCCTAAGTTGCACTTAAGAGGGGGTGTTGGTGTAAATAAAGTCTTGTACCTAGTTAATTCAATACTAGGGGACTTATTTACACATGTTAAGTTTACTTAGGTCCTAGGAAGGAAGTTTTTTAGAAGGTGTTAGTTGTCATTAGTTGTTATCTTATCCTTTGACAACTACTACATGTGAACCTAGGTAAGTGTGATTAGTTGTCTCGTGTCATATGATTAAGACACTTGTCATAATCCTATGACATCTTGCATCTCACTTTGGCTATATAACCAAGGGGTCTCTCATTGTAAATACAATCATCTCATATCATTGAATCATATTGATAAGAATACAGTTTATTCTTGTCATATTCTATTCTCTCTTTTGTGCTTTCTATTTGGTCTCAAGATCTTGGCATCCATAGCCAATTCTAACATGGTATTAGAGCTATATCTCAGTTCTAACACTAATTGAACTAAATCTGGCTAACATTGTAACAATGTAATCTCTATGGACTTGTAGGCTACAATATTAGACAAGCAAATACATTTATAAATTATAATTTTGAATGATTGTTACACTATCAATTTGTGTATAATTTTGTCATTCTAAGTTTTGGCAATAAAGTAGTTATACTCCTCAATAACAATGCATATAACCTTTATTACAACATCTAGAGAAGTTTTTGATTAAGTAGCATTTAGAGGGTGTTGTACCCTTTACATAGAGAGCCCTTAGGGCCAAAATGAAGCTAGTTCAAAACAAGACATGAACTAGAAAAAGAAGCTAGTTCAACAAGCCAATACAGGCCACACACATAACAAAACCAGGACATGAATAGTTGATAGACAACATGTCAAACAATAGACGAGGACTAGAATACCCCAGAATCAAAGGGGACTAATTTGACTCCCAAAACCCCAAGCCTCAATTTGGGGATTCCCTTCTTCTTTCTCTGCACAATAGACTAGGAAGGCTCATAAACGAAGTCCATCGAGCGACGCAAGAGGAGCGGATCCTCAATTACCACCACATGTAAAGAGCCAGCACACAACAAGGGAGCTGACATCGCAAAAGAGGAGTCAAGAGAATTTGAAGGACTAGCAGAGGTGTTCATCAAGGGATGATCATGCTTTTCCTGAGAAACAAGAATAGTTCGAGGCATCAATGGTTCCAGGAAAGGGATAGCTAGAGAAGGATCCTAGGGAGACACAAAAACCTTGGTTGAATTAGTCAAGGAAGGGTCATCCTCCCTGGAAGGACCATCTAAAGAGGGAGTGCCCACCGTGAGATGGTCTGAGAGAGCATCCTTCCACCAAGTAGCAATGCCCTTGTGACGAGCATGAGGGAAACCATAGGCCAAATGAACAATAGAGAAACATCTCCTACACCGAAAAGGGATCCCCTCATAGTCTAGAAGTTGCTTCCATATTGACATTTTTAATTTCTTAAAATTTGAGTGTAATTGTGAAACATCTCTTGCACCAAAAAGGGAGCCCCTCATAGTCCAGAAGTTGCTTCCATATTGACATTTTTAATTTCTTAAAATTTGAGTGTAATCGTGTAACAATTGACAAAAAAATTTAAAACCTATATGGTATATATTATAAGTTTGACTCTTTGTTGCTAAATTGAAACATACACATGCCTATTTAGATCATGCTAAGTAAATTATTAATTTTTAAAAATTTGGATAGAATAAGTATACAAATGTTATATATGTTGATAGTGATAGAGATTTTTTTATATGTTAAAACTATTATTAGCTTATTTCAAAAGCCTATACAAGTTGGTTGCACTAGAAACTGGTGACAAGTACTTGCATTTTTGGTATTGTAAAATAATTATTGAGTAGGATAGTTGAATTTTACTTTGTTCCTTATAACTATTAAATATATTATAATTAATTACAACCTTAATCTTAGTTTAATTAAATATTTATATAATTACAGTTATAACTTAATCTATATAGTGATAAAATTTATAATAATAAATTTAATCCTAAACTTAATTTTTAAATTATTATTATTTTAAGATTATATTGTTATCCTATTTATTCATGATTGTAAATTAAAAATATTAAATCTCTTACTCTTTTTTTATTCAAGGGGTAAACGCTTTTGACCGGACCTATGAACAAGATACAACCATTCAACAATACTACCCCAACGGGGTTTGAACCTTGGTGGCAAGAACAACAATGCCACCTACAAACCATCACACCATGCAAATACCAGCCCAATTTGAAAAAGGGTAAACGCTTTTGACTGGAGCTATGAACCAGAATACAACCATTCAACAATACCACCCTAATGGGGTTTGAACCTTGGTGGCAAGAACAACAATGCCACCTTCAAACCATCACACCATGCCAATACTGGCAATATTAAATCTCTTACTCACCAAAACAAATTTAAAACAATTTTCATCATTAAAACATAACAATACATCAATATTATATTATTATCTTCTTTATTCATTAATGAAAATTAGAAATATTAAATCTCTTACTAACCATAATAAATTTAAAACAATTTTCAAGATTATATTATTATCTTTATTTCATGTGATCGGTGACTCTGAAACATTCTCCAATATCATGGGGATGGGGGGAGATTGGACCTTGTGACCTGTTGCCTGCAACAAAATGCTTTAACCAATTGAATTAGGGCCCTCACCCCTTTAAAATACACATTTATTATTTAAATATAAAGATTAAAATTTTACAATATATACTAATATAAAATATAAAATATTACATACATAAACTAAAATTTATGTATTTACATAGAAAAATTGCTATATTTACAAAAAAAAATCAAATATTTGAAACAACTAATTTTTTTTCCAAAAAATCATATTTACAATAAATAATTTTGAAAAATCAGATAAATATTGCTTAGTTAAATAAATAATGACAAACACATATATTAACAAGGCCACGTTGCTACAAAGTTCCTTCCAAATGCTGGCAAGACATTTTGTTCTTTGATTTGTAGGAAAAATGAGAGTAGTGGTGGTCTGATCAAACTGGAAAGCTAGCAATTGATAGTTGTATTCTCAAAGTAGTTTTGATTGACAATAAAAATAGATAAGGGAATGACTAGGACATAGTTTATTTGAATAGATATTATGATGAATTAAATAAGTAATTTATCACTTAAGTTATTGTTATGCATGTATAGCAACTACTATTTCTAGGATATAGTTGATGAAGATAGTATTTAATTGAACTAAATAAAGAATTTTCCATTTAAGTTATTATTGTGCATTGATAGTGACTATTATTACATTGGTTGATATGCACTAGAAAATCTTAAGTAAGTTGTATTTGTAAATATAATCTTGTATATTTTTAAAGACTAACAAATTTCAAGCATTAGATTTTTACCAATTCACTTACAACTATAGATTCAAGTTCATCTGTCATTTCACTTTCATAGGGACAAAGATTAAGATTTCAAATGCAAATATAAATTTCAAATGTCATTTAAGTTATTCTTGTGCATTCATAGTGACTATTATTACATTGGTTGATATGCATTAGAAAAAATTAAGTTGTATATGTGAAAATAATCTTCTACATTTTTAAAGACTAGCAAATTCTAAGCATTAATTTTTTTGCCAATTTACTTACTACTATATATTCAAGTTCATGTGTCAATTCACTTTCATAGGGACAAAGATTAAGATTTCAAATGGAAATCTAAATTTCAAATGTCATTTAAGTTATTCTTGTGCATTCATAATTACTATTATTACATTGGTTGATATGCATTAGAAAAACTAAAGTAAGTTGTAGATGTACAAATAATCTTATATATTTTTAAAGACTAGCAAATTCCAAGCATTAAATTTTTGCCAATTCACTTATAATCATATATTCAAGTTCATGTGAATTCACTTTCAGAGGGACAAAGACTAAGATTTCAAATGCAAATCTAAAATAGAGTAGAATTCCAACAATTTGTATATTCTTGTAGACATCCAAATTTGGACACTTAATTTATCCAAATTTATCACTTTTCATCTAAACATCCTCTTATCTGAGTTAATTAAGTAATATTACTATTATTTAATTAATATCCTTAATTCTATCAAGTCCCTGATTAAATACCTTACCTTAATCCTCTTTTCATCAAATGAAATATTTATTTAATTCCTCACATGTCATTTTCATCCATCTCCTAATCTCTTCATTAAGAATGTACACATGCCTAATCCTTGATTAGCATCTGTCACATCCTCCAACTTTTGCAAGTTGGCTTCTAATCCTCATTAACCTCTAATTATCCTCTAATTACTAATTAGTTAAACCTAATTAGTAACTTGGTCAACTCTCCCCATCCCCCAAGGAATTTTTAATTCCTTTTTATTCACCCTAGGTTCCCCTCTTCCCCATGTGAATTTTTAATTCACATTTTATTCCTTTTAGAATCCCCTTTTCCCATGCATCTTCTACAATCTTTGACTTGTCACATCAAGTCACATGTGACAAACTCCCACCTTTTTGGAGACCCTCTCTTATCCACTAGATTCTCTCAAGCATGTGAATTTTAATTCACATTTATTCCTCCAAGGAATATTCTCATCTTCCAATGTACTTCCAAGGTACATGTCCTTCCTCCACATCATGTACTCTCCTTCCACATCACCTACACATCATCTCACCCTTAGCCATCTCACATTCCACATGTCAAAATGTGAGGGCTTGTGAGTCCTCAACTTACCTTAGCCCTTCATCTTGGCCTTATTGGATAAATCCCAACCATTGAATAATACCCCCTCCTCTAAGGCATTTAAAACACTTAGTCATTTTGTAACTAAATGCTGCCATTTTATGCACTCATCTAACCATCAATTTCATCCATTTAAATTTTCATTCAAGCACAGTCAAATCTTTCATTTAGTCATATCAAGAGCCATCAAGGAGCATACAAACCAAATCAAAATCAAGGGCCAACCAAGGAGTTTTAGCTGCAAAAGGGAGGTATATCTATTTAGCATCATTTTACACTTTTCCTCTTTGCATTTACAAATTTCTCAGGCTAATCTTGAGGTGTTTCTTTATGTTTTTCATTGCAGTTTAGTTGCTTAGAATAGGTTAGACATTAGGATATCACAATTCTAAAATAGTTAATTGATCAAACCCTAAAATTCTAACAATAACTTTTCCATAAATATTAACTCATTACTTTAAGCATTGAGCATCTTATGTCAACATATCATCAACCTATTTTATTGAGGTATATGTAGATGTATCTTATGCAATATAACATTACTCTCGTTTACTGAGGTGCTTGCAAATCTCAAAGAAACCAAAATATTCTCCAAGACAAATTAGATTCAAACATAGAAAGTTTTACATTGAGTGCCATGATTGAAAGATTCCCATGTCATATGTATTAAAATCCCTCAACAAAATTTGAGGGAAAGAAACAAGCTTACAAGGACTTGGATGGGTATGGGCCTCTTAAGAAATTAGTTCTTTTCTAAAATTTTGAAAGGATTAAATGAATTTTTGTACTGCATACACAATATATGATATGGGTTAGAAACAATCACTAAACAAATGAATAAAGTAAAATTCATATGCTATGTTCTACAAGGAAGACAATTTCTATCCTTGGTGAACCAATGGGTTATAAAAAATTTAGTATGTGATAAAATAAAGGCCTTTGGAAACCAATAAAAGGAATATATATATATTTTGATAGTTTAAGTAAACATAACTAGATTATAAGATAAAAAGGATTACAAGAGATTGAATATAAAAGGATAAATCAACAAACTAGTTGCATGTATAACTATCTCACATACATTATATGAAATATATACTAATAAATATGTCATTTGATTTGTCAAGTATTAGTGCTTTGGCTATCAATTTTGATAATTTCAACACATCTTGTAGGTAGTTTGAACAAGGCTATGTAAAAATAACTCGATAATTTTGATGCTCCAACCACCTTGTACATAAAACTGGTTCTACAATCTATTCATAGCAATAAAATAGGCCGTGTGTCACTTGTTTTACTCTTATTATAAGTTTTTGTAAAGTGTTTGTTGGGCTAATTTTAAAACAATTTTTTATGGATGAATTTTGATTTTGGAAAATTTTAAATTAAAATCTACATCCCATTTCCAATTTTATTAAAAGAATTTCATTGCTTTAAATATTTAGAGAATTGTTCCTTTTGAATTCTTAACTAATTCTATTTTTTAAAAAAATTATGCAAAAAATTTCTTCATACAAACACTATTTGTATTGGATAATGGATTTAATAACTACTAGGAAAAGTTGAACACTAAGATAAAGCATGCTTTAAACATAGGAATATCTCAGTGGCTAAGAATTAGTAAGAATGCAATATAAACTAGTTTATATATCTTTAAAATAATCTATATATAATAAGCCGAGAGATATCTCTTTTGATATTTATTTTTTAACCATTTTATCGATATAATTATATATATTATAATATACTTTATTTCATTTTTGTGATTTATAATAAAAATTATATTGAAATAATTTAAATTTTATGTCCACTCCACTTTATCAAATTATATAATGTTTTATGGATATTCATTACATAATTTTTTAAGTTAATCTTTATGAACTCATATGTCACAAGTGATAATTTAAAAGATCAAAATTATTTCATGTTAGGGAGAGGAAAATTTTATAAACTATAATTATATAAATCAATAAAAAATTACCTAAACACTCAATAATTCAATTTCAATAAAATGCAATATAAGAGAACCATCCCATTCTTGTACACTCTAAAACAAAATCAATAAAATACATATTGAAAACATTTCAACAATTTACACATTATTATTTCATATTAATGAAAATACATTCTTACCTAAAAATAAACAATCAAATTCCCATAATAACTCATTCCTCTATAAAATAAAAAATAAAAAATAAAGAGTGGGCAATATTATCCAATATAATAACTCATTCCTCTATAAGTAAATTTCAGGGGGTAACATTATTAAGTCGAGAGGCTTGTGACAAAATAAGTACACTCCTCGTGCCGACTTTAATGAAGCACCAAAAAGTATGATATCTAATAGATTGTTGCTTTGCTTGCATCATTATTTAACTAAACACAAATAACATTATTAAGCCGAGAGGCTTCCTATAGTCACAAAACTACATAAAAACTCGAGATTAAATATCGCGGTGACCATTTGTTATGACTGGGCTTAATAATGTATTTGTGTTTAGTTAAAAAATCAATCTAGTTAATAATAAGGCCATTTGATTCAAAATGTTATTTCTCATTTATAATTAAGCGTAATTGTAATACTAAATTGTAATTTAGTTCTAATTCTAATAAATTTATTAAATATATTTTCATGAGTAAACTTAAAATTTTTAATTACAATTATTTTTAAAAATTATAAAGAAACTGTAATAAATTTTAATTAATTTTCATGCTAATTAAAGTTATTTTTTAAAACATAACAAAAATAAAAAGTAAAATAAAACCTAGATTCTAATATTTTTCATTTTTTTTGTCAAAATATTGTTGCATGCATATTAATAATTATATTATATAACATTAAAAACATATTTTTTATTAAAAATATAATATATTAAATCTTTAAGAATTAAAATATAATATTATTATATTGTAGTTTATTATATAATACACTACAATATATTTAGTATATTAAATAATAAATTATAATATAATATAATATATCATATTATAATACAATATATAAAATAATATTTATTATTATCAATCTATAAAACTCAATTAATTTCATAAATTTAATCTATTTTTGGAACAAATTTTTTATTTTTAATATTTGTAACTATAAAATATTCAACTCCAAACTCTTCTCTAATTTTATATATATCCCTTTCATAAATTTTTAAATTAATGACATTCCACAAAATTAAGAAATGAGAAAAAATGTTTAATCTTCCCCTTCATAAAATAATTTTGGGTAGAAATATACATAATCTTCCCCTTCATAAAATAATCCTAGGTAGAAATTTACATTAAGCAAATCTTACATACACTTTTAGACCTCACAAATATTGAGTTTCCTTCCCAAGTAAAATAGTGAATGAAACAAATTAGAGGATATTTGCTTGACGATTTCTCAATTTGATTGTGTGAGTATTTTTTGTATCAACGTTTCGGATTGCACTCCGTGATCCATCATCACGATGAAAAATGAGGGCTCAAGGATAAGAATGAAAAGTTGCAAACCAAGCAAACATAAAAAAGTATGAGAAAGGAAGGCAGGAGAGGGGGTTGCGCGCCAACCAAGGGACAAGAGGGCAATGATTAGACCCGAGAGAGAAGAAAATTAGATGAGAAAAAAATAAAAATTAAAGAACACCTATTTTCTTATTTTTCCTATTTCTCTTTGTGGTGTTCTTTTCTAATTGTTTTTTTCTCTCATCTAATTTTCTTATCTCTCCTGTTTAATCATTGCCCTCTTGTCCCATGGTTGGCGCGCAACCCCCTCTCCTCCCTTCCTTTCTCATACCTTTTTTGCTTGCTTGGTCTGCAACTTTTCATTCTTATCTTTGAGCTCTCAATTTTCATCCTAATGATGGATCACAGAGTGTAATCCGAAACATTGATGCAAAAAATACTCACACAATCAAATCCATAAATTGTCAAGCAAATATTACTATAGATTGTGGAAAAGCTATTATTGTTAAAATTAGAGTATGTTAAAGTCGAAATAATTCATCATATTCATTTGTGGCAAAAAATATCTCAATAAGCTTGCTAGGACTTTTTTATGTTGATTAAAAATAGATTGTGGAAAAGCCATTATTGTTAAAATTAGAGTATGTTAAAGTCGAAATAATTCATCATATTCATTTGTGGCAAAAAATATCTCAATAAGCTTGCTAGGACTTTCTTATGTTGATTAAAAACTTGAAACTATTAATATGTAATTATCATTTATGCCTAATACATTGTGCAACGAATATCAACATAAATGACAAAATCTATATTCCAAAATTCATGGCTAAACTGTCATTTTTATTTGCTTTCTATCCTCCATGCAATTAAAATGTCTCTAAATTTTATAAACAGTTGCTCTCTTTCTCTCAAATCCAACATTTTTAAAAATATCTTTTTCTTTTGGTTTGCTGATTTATTCCTGAGAACGATATTTTGTTGCTATGGAACTTAAAACAGTCATGCTTGCAAGTTGTAATTTCAGATTCTCCTCCCCACTTGAAATCTCATTATTCATGTCCTTTTCCATGAAGCAACAAATGATATATAATACCACTGCCAGGGAAACAAATGAAACCTCCAGAATGTCTAGTGTCTATTAATTATAAGCCACAAACATTTTAAACTAGGATTGAAAACAACCAATAGAATACACAAAGGAAGAGAACTTGAAGAGCTAGTTATACTAGCACTTGCAGCCGGGGGAGCTGCAAGGAATACGCCAATAGTTTTTTATAGTTTGGCTGAATCGTATGGAGACCAATTCACATATATAAGCATATGTCTGTTGTCTAAGGAAACTGATTCACATAGATACCATAAGCATATGCATTTGACCATAAGAGAAAATTGGAAACTTTCGCTATCTATGATTATTCAATATAGAGGAAACCAATGGTTGTCAATTACAACAAAGTCATTGTAGCAGTTCATTGGAAACTGCTACAAGTAAACATGAACAACTAACTTGAAGCAAACAAACTAACTAACAAAAGATTCAGCTCCATAACTAATCAAAACACTGCAAAGCCATTTTACACTAATTACAGCCGTAATAACATGATTGAAACCTAAATGTTGAGATCTTTGGAATGTTATTGCATCATCAACATAAGCAATATATTCTTCCTACTTTATGTTGCATGCCCTGAACAAAAGAAACCTATCCAGTTTGCAGTTCCATCAGTTTCATATTTTCAAGATTGACCTTGCATACCTTTACAACAAAGCCTTCAAAATATCAAAATAAAGGATGGTAAGAATGCATACAGACATATAGCATCTAAAATTATTAATGGAATAAGTGCATCCTAATGGCAATTTGGTTCTATTAATATGGTAATATGGATACTTGCACTATTTGCTACATACATTATATCAGGAATACAGGTTTCACAGCAATGTCAGAGTAAGGTTTCAAAGCAATGTCGGAGTAAGGGAATCCTACTACATGCATTATAACATAAAAGAGCTACAAAAAAAAAAAGACACTTAAAATGATTCAAATGCTGATTTACAAACAAACAAACATGAATGGCACAACAAAAATGTGGCGCATTGTTAAACTTAAGAGGCTATCATAGAATATAAAGTTGCTTGCATCATTTGTCTTTCAAAAGGAGAAAATGTTATTGTGGCACATTGTTAAATATAAGAGGCCATGACAGAATATAAAGTTGCTTGCACTCTGTATTTTCCTCATTACAAAGTACAAGAAATTTACTCATTTTTATTTCAAAAGGAGAAAATGTTACAGGAGAGAGTAAGGAACTCACATAGTTGAATAAAACATTATGGGAGACAGTAGGAAACTCAAATCATTGAATATAGGAATAGATGAACAAAAAAAATACTGAAACATGAACACTATCTGCTTGTACACAATAAATTTCTACTTCAATATTTAAATTCCAAATTTTGGTGTGGAATATCAATTTTATATAGCACATCTTCTTGCATTCCCTACTTGTACACAATAAATTTCTACTTCAATATTTACATTCCAAATTTTGGTGTGGAATATCAATTTTATATCGCACATCTTCTTGCATTCTATAGAACTCTGCAATTTGCTATCTGTTTTGTTCTGGATCGTATTTTTTGGAAATATCAACTGTATGCTTCAACCCCACATAGTATGGACGGTCCAGTACGCAACCTGTTTTTCCAGCAGACAATATCCAAAGGGAAACCGAGAGATAAATGGTAGAATCAACTCACAACAACCAACAGATTGATATATCGGCAGAGATTTGATTGAAGTAAACCAGTTAAAATTTGAAAATCCTCTATAGTTTTAGAACCAACATCATTTTTTCAAGTATAACATTGTTCTGTATATTTTAGATTATGATGCTTTAACTCTTGGTAGAAATTTTTTTCTTGTATTCGTTTTCCTAGTAATTTATGTGTATGTCCCTCATTATGAATTAGACGTCTATGCATTTCAGCATTCGTGTTGACACCCTTTAAAGTAAAATGTTAAACATACCTGCCATTGGACTTGGGTACTTGTAGCCAGATATAGATGGCTAATCTTTCATAGGCTCCTAGGTCAAATGTTTTTACCTGTATTTGTCCCTGCTCATTCACGCTCCTGTTGTTAACAGGGACACCAATTTTGCTATTCCAAGTTGTTCTTCTTGTTCAAAAGATTTTACACCATGTTTCACTTCCAACTGAATCATATGGAGTTGAGGAGAAGTCAAATTGAAGGCTGTGAATATCAGCTTTACCTATGGTAGCTAATACTAATATCATCTATATCTTTAATGCGAATATTCACTTAGAAAAGCTTCTTTTGCAAAGTCATTAATGCTAGATTTCTCCCCGAGATTTTGTATAGCATTTTAGTGGATGGCTTCATTATAGCATATTAATCTTGGCAAGAGATTGAGAGGAGAGCACCAGTTATTTCCATTTAATTCAATTTTTTTTTTAAATAAATACCACAAAGAATATTCTGGTTCAGGCTTTCAGCTACTAGAAGGGTTTGCAACAAAAATTGGAAGAGAAAAGAAAGTATGCCCAATGGACATGTAATTACTGATATTCAATTGCATCCCCAAGAGTCACATTATGCACCCATGGTTTTGTTTGATCTCTAAAGTACAGAGAAGCCGTATCTATATTTTATGAAAATCTTATTGCACGGCAACACAAACATTGTCCATTACAAATAGCCCTATCTATGTGTAAGCATCTTACTTACTAAATAGCAAAAAACATATATCAATACCTAACCTGATCTCAAATGAGTGGATCAGGAATCCTAGACATAATACTCCCATGCAAAGAAGCATTTAGAGCATGAATGCACTACCATGCTCAAAAACACAAGAAAAATCCAGGTAATTGTGTATGAATCATGAATAGCTGTTTCATTAATCATTTTGTTTCTTCCTGCTGTTTGCATTGTATCTCTTTCATGCTTTGTATATCTGCTAATAAGAATGAAAATACCAAGAAATCTGCATTTACTTGATTGAATGAGATATAAGAGTCAACAACAAATTCAACACTCCGTATTCACTTTTAAAAATTTCAGCTTATTTAAGTTTGTCTTAAAATTATTTCTGGTTTAAAGTTAAAACATTAGATTTTATGGTCATTTTAATAGCCATCCCCTGTTGTTCCCAAAATCTGGAAAGTTTTTCCACGTCCTGAAACCTGAAGAAACACCAGCCTATGGACACTCCCTTTAATATGATGAATGAATGGACTGGGATAAGCAAACCTTATTTATTTCCTTTTAAAAGAGAGATTGTTGCTTATCATTTATGTACAACCCACTGAATTTTTAATTTTATCTATTTATAGGTATTGTCAAATTGGTGAGGCTAATTTGTATTATTCTGCGAGGACCTTTTATGATTATAACTCAGAAGGAAACAAATTAATTTGACTGGCAGTCAATGTAAGTCATGTTGTTCAGGTCATAGAGTTTACATGGTTTTGTTTTATTTACATTTAACCATACACCATGCATACACCCAATTCTTTAATACAAAAAACTGCTCTTCATTAGGAGGGCATGGCTATCTTCCAAGATGAACTTCACTTGTTCCTGTAATTTGCAAGTTGCAATACTGCTTAACTCTGGCTACAAAGCAGCTAATTTTTTTTTAAATGAGATTACACAATGAACTCATCATTAACATACTTGATGACACAACTTTTTTTATTATGACTTTGCCATTGCATATCTGCAACTGCTCACAAGGGCCAACAACCATGGGATAGCCAGCAAGTTTATTGAGATTATGGTTCCCAGTGTATGTATGTCCATACTGGCAATTTATTGTAATTCTGTAGACTGCTGGACAAAAGCACAATGGAATTGGGGCAGTTAAAAAAAAGGTCCTCAAAGAAATGTGATCTCATGGAAAACCGTGATTTACAGGACATGTTCAAAATGGGTTTTGTGAAGAGGCCTTCAAAACTTTGAACTGCCCAACTTCTTAGCCTTTGGAAGCATCCTTCCGGCCTGTGCGTGAATTGGGGCTTTGAATGAGGGTATAAACAAAGGAAAATACAACTGTGACTTTTAGATGGTGGGGGCAGAGTAGGATAAGATCACACAAAAATATGCCAACAGTCAATGCAAAGTCATTTTACCTGTGAGGTTTTCTCATAAGAAATAGAGGCAGCTAATGTGGGGGAAGTTAGTTAGATGAGACATTTAATCTTTCTTTTATGTCTAATGGCAGCCATGTCATTGCGCTTTTGGTTCCACAAGATATAGGATCATGTGGAACCATTGTCTATGCAAAGTGTTCTCTCAGACAGAACCAGCTGAAGAAAATATTGCAGCTTCCCTCTTGCAATCATAATAGATAAAGTAGAACAAAACAAATAAGATAGATGCAGCTAATACTTCTAAAAATGGCTAATAAAGATAGAATTAAAAAAAATCGTAATTGTATACAGAAATATGATACTTAGCTGAGCCTGTAACCTGACAGTTAAACGACAGTGCATGGCCACTTATCCAAAGTTTTATTGCACTCATTCTCAGAGCCCAGATGGTAAGAAATAACCAAATGTATTCTCATAGGGTTCCTTGGAAGTCCTCAGCATTTCAAGGTTGAAATTAAATAAATTCAGTTGAATTGAAGTTGAAGAAAATGTAGTATTGTTACAACTACCATAGCAGGAAGATAACAAGCTGCCACAGAAGAACTCTCTATTCAAATGCAATCCCAAATGTTCAAAACTCATAAACTAAGAGTGGAATAACATTACAAATACATACAAGCTAATACAAATTTAAATACGAAATACATAGAAGAAGTAATTTAGCCGAGGAAAATACGAAAATCGCATACCTTGTGTGGAGAATAAGTCGAGATTCTGCTGAAATCGCCTCTTGCTGCTTACAGAACCCTAGCAAAGGAGAATTAAACCCTGGATCTCTCGGTAGAGGACGGAACCCTAGCAAACAGCTCCGAGGCGGTCGGCAAGCAGCTGCATAGCGGCCTCAGGGCGCGTAAAGTGTGTATACACAGGCGCGCCAGCAAAAAGTAAAAACCTGCCGATAACAAACTTAATTTTTTTTTAACTCGCCGGCAGTCAGGTTCCCGCGTTGACGATACCCGGAGAAAACTTCCCGGCGTGAGACAACTTCCCGGCGTGAGACAACTTCACGGCCGAAAGCTCACGCATAATATAGCCTATCGGCTAAATTATATATCCTTCCCCAGCTGCAGTAATAATATTATTTTTGGAATTCAAATTTGAATGAATGACATTATACCATGTCTACCAAAATAAAATTCAACTTTTATCACGAAAAAATGTAGCACTACCTAAATTCTCCTGTTTGCACCATTATAATTTAGCTTTGCTGCTAATGCCAAATCCATAAAGCATAAAGAGCATGTAGTCAACTTGACTCTGCTGCCTCTGGCAGAATTATTTGGTTACAACTAAAGAAATACAAATTCTTCAATTGCCAAAAAATCACGAATCGCCTCTAACGTTTTCTTTGGAGCTTCTTCATCTACTTGCCATGATTGCCTTTCTCCCAGGAGCAGATCTTCCAACACATATAAAGCCTGCATTGACATTTCCAGAACCAAGAAAGCTTTCCACTTTTCCAATTATGCTAGGTTGATCAACTTGCCCACAAAGTATGAGACTTCCTTCGAGACTAAATCCACACCAAAGTTCCTAACCTTAGTAAGGTGCAGAATTCCATCCGCCATTCCTGCCAGCCATCAAAAGTTCCTTTGACTCAGTGCATCCAGAGCGACCACTACTCCAGCCAAACCATGGAACTGAATTTTACAATAAACATACAGTTTAGAAAGATGTGTAAAACTAGGGCCAATGCATGTGACAATCTTCAAATGAACGAAAAAGTATCAATATAAGATCTTCTAAAGCGACTTATCAAACATGAATTAACATAATTTTTGAATTACTAATTGGATAACGGAATTTCAAAACCAGATCCTTATTCCACTCAACTGATAAAAATAAAGGATATGTATTTCATTTGTCCAAAGGAATGAGATGAAAGCCACTCAATTTAAAACATGATGGATAGAGTGGAAAGCTTTTGCTTGACACAATGCCCTACAAAAAGGCAGCTATATGTGCAGAGCTTATTAGCAATGCTAATTGAATACACACAGTGTTGATAAAGAAAGTTAAAACATTATGAATCAGTACTGTTGATATTTGTTTCAACCTTAGTTCATTGCTACTTAAAAATCAGCTCAAACCTGCATAGGACACAAACTTAGACCACTGAAACCATTAAAAGCAAATATCCTTATAACAACATTGATAATGGCAAGCATGCGATGTTTTGGTGGTGCTTAAATCCCTCTGTTTTCCCATTTTAACAGTTCTAACCCTAAAATAGCACACGTACAACCTGCATGTTTGGGTCAAAGCCTAGAGAGGTTTCATGTATATGGACAGAGTCCCACATCTTTCCCTCCACTCCATACCATAGCATGACATGGCAAAGGGGAAGCCTAGATTCAAATCCCCCTACACAGTAAGGCAAAGCAATCATATTTTAATTTTGAGAAAATGGCATATTCCTATAATGAGATTTCATTCTTGATTAATGCTTCCATATTTAACCAAGAGACTAAACCAGTATCTTCAGCAGCATTTTCATTTTACTTATTATTTATTCACAGATGCAACCATGGACCTATCAAAGAATTGCCACAATGCGCCAATGTTTGTGAGAACAGAACTTGTTAACTTTGCATTGGTGTATATAGATTTTAACAAGGCAAAGATAGCTGAGTAAAATAAAACCTTCTATGGTTGCCACATACAGCAAAATGTAAACAATGGCTATCAGAATTTGTTTCATGTCCCTTCCTTTCTAGACGGCCTCCAACACCCTCAAAACAGAAAAGAAGTGTTCTTTAACAGTATATATATATAAAATATGTTTATTTAAATTAATTTTCAAAATTTAAACCGGGTGTCTAGAATAGAACCAATGGGTCCAATCCAAGGAAGGTATAAAGACAAGTTTCTGTTCTTCATTTGCTCATCTGATTTTTCCTAATTTCATTATTGGTTCAAATCCAAGCTTTCACAATCGAGGACAGAACCCCTTAACTGCAAAATCTTGAGGTTAGGATGCCAAATCCTATCCTCTTCCTTGGCAATTCTACATAGGAATTGCAGCTTGCTGATCAGTGGATTATTTCAGGTCTGTCCATTTCAAGTTGTTGTTCACAAGATGCACCAGATTGGGGAAAGGGTCTATAATTTATCTTCAGCCCTGCATTTGAAGGTGGATGACATGGCAAATATACTGTGCAAGTAAGGCATTTCTAGTTCTGTGGAGTCAGCACTGAAGAAGAAGCATAAATTAGTTCATAATACCTGCCAGTGCCTTCACAAACCAGATTGCACAGTTGAGACAAATATCGAGGTCGCCTCATCTAGATCACCATATTGACAAGGTGTTTATCATTTTCAGGTTGCTGCATTGACAGGGTGTAGGTCAGCGAACGCCCAGTTCGCTGTAGCATACTCAATTTTCTGCAAAAAGGGTGCAAACGAGCAATATTCAGATCTCCGTAGACCAGCAAACATCCAGAACGTTGTAGCATACTTAGATCACCACACAATAGGGTGCAGATCAGAAATATTCAGATTGCCATAGCTAATCAAACAGGACATCTAGGCGTTCAAATAAAGGACTGCAGATTATAAGTGATTACCAATATTTTACTCAGAACTAGACATTTACAAAACCCTAGACTGAAAAACAATTATATAGCAGTTTGAGGGAAGTTATAGTTGTACTGTTATTGTAATCTTAGACTTGACTGTATACAGAAATTTCCATTGCCAGCTGTGGCTAACAGTAGCATTATCATATGGATGTTTCAGTTCTTAATGTATTAAACCATTAATTTGTTGTTTAACTCCTATTGTGACTGTCTCTCTTCTATTTTGAATCGGGTTATCAGATTGTATTAGAGACCAAATACATAACTGTACCACTCATTTTAGCCAAGGGCAATCACATTGGTATCAGAGCAATAGACCTGCCATCTTGTGGATGAGAAATTTGAATGTATGTAGTTGAGCCAAAGGGATTTGAGAGCTCTAGAAAGGGAAAAAAGGAGATTGGTAGCTGCACAAAGAGAGAATAGTGTTGGAATAGTAGGTAGAGGTAAAGAGAAAATGGCAGATCAGGGAGACAAGCTGGATGCTTTCATCCAAAAATAGGAGTAGACAAACCAGCTACTTATCCAAATGATACAACAGATGAATACCACTCTAAGTACCACCAAACCCACACAAAATCTCACTGGTGAAGGGAGTAACTCAGATGGTCCAAACAATCATTATAGGGTTTCAGCTAGATCAGCAGTTAAGACGTTTCCAGCCCACCTTTTTAGCTAGGGAAGAGGCTCCATCTTAAGTAAAAGAGCAGAATCCAACAACATATAACATCAATGCTTTCATAGATGAGTACATGGGCCTTAATCTGGACATCAGAAATTATATTACATATGCAAATTATTGCAATTTCAGATCTAGGAATGGACCAAGAGTGGATAGAAGATCTACACAATACCTCCATAGATATTTGTAGCAAAAGTTGGGTAGGTTGACACCTCCCCCTTTTGATGGTTCAAGAAAAAGTACTGCATGGGCTTGGGTCCAAAAGTTGGATAGCTATCTTTCACTCAACTCTATGATGGAAGACGAAGCCATCAAATTTGGAATTCTTCATTTGGAGGGTATAGCCCACGAGTGGTGGCATCATGGGATGATCATCCAAGGACATAGTCACATTGTCACCTATGCTGATTTTACATAGAGACTTGTGGATAGATTTGAGAGAAAGCACTTTAAGATACATTTCAGGGAGCTGGCTCAGTTGAGACAACATGGCATAGTGGATGGATATATAGCAAGATTCCAATGTGTGTTATTTATGGTTCTAGATATGATAGAGAGGAGACTCATTGCCTTATTTGATCTTGCATCTCTATAGGATGCCATCAAGAGAGCACTCAATTTGGAGGATTTAGTGACTACGAACAAGTTCTACACTAAGGGTGCACCATCAAGACAGCATAAGAAACCCTTTCATAAGGTTTTCCCTCAACCTAAGACACTATCTCTTAAGCCAAGCAAGATGGAAGAGTCAAGTGAGCTTCGAAGGAAAAAATTATGCTTTACTTAGAGAGCCATAGGGGTCAAGCTACAAATGCTTGGGAATGGGACAAGTACATCACATAGTGGTGATGTCCAATGAGAATTTTGAGGTAGAAGAACTTGAGCCTAAGGATGTAGTTGATGAGGTGGTACATGAGGGAAAAGTAGAAGAGTCATTAGGAGGCACACTTGCCACTCTTTCAGGAGCACCCAGGTATCATCCTTTTTGGGTTAGAGAAGTCTTATAGGGACATAAAGTGACAGTCTTGATTGATAGTGGGGCTACCCACAACTTCATTGATGAAGGGTTGGTGACTAGGATGGGATTGAGGATAGATGATTTTGAGGGATTCAATGTTACAGTAGTTGATAGGTTTACTATTCCATGCAACAAAAGGATCCAACATCTCGAGATAACCCTAGGGAGGCATAGTGTGCAAGATGATATTTCGTGGTTGGCATTGGTGAAATAGATTTCTTTTTGGGTGTGCAATGGTTACATTCACTCGGTGAGTTCACACAAAACTATCAGACTATGGAATTGAGATTCAAATCTGAAGGAAAGGAGGTGTTTTTTCATGGCCCATCCAATGGGACTCCTAGGATTGTTTTGGAAAAAAGGATGGAGAGGGATTTTTATAGAGACCCAGTGGCTTGGGTAGTAGAGTGTTTAATTACAAGTTCATCCAAGGATGAAAGATCTTATCATATTGACATCCAATCTATCTTGGATAAGCATAGAAATGTGTTTAGTATTATTCCTTCAGGATTGCCATCAAATAGAGGTTTCGAACATGTCATTAAGTTGGAGGAAGCAACGAAACTAGTCATTACTACACCTTATCATTGTCCTAGGAGGCACAACAAATTGAGGTGGTTATTAAAGAGTTGTTAGATATGGGACACATACGACCTAAATCTATCCCATTTGTTTCTTCCATGGTGTTGGTCAAGAAAAATAATGGTACTATGAAGATGTGCATTGATTATAGAGCCTCAACAAGAAGACAATCAAGAACTGCTACCCCATCCCCAAGGTCAATGAGTTGATAGATGAGCTTCATGGTTTGGTATGCTTCTCCAAGATTGATCTATGGTTGAGGTATCATCCAATAAGGGCTAGAGAAGAGGATGTCCACAAAAAAGTTTTCAAGTGTCATTATGGGCATTATGAGTTCTTAATCATGTCATTTGGGTTGATTAATGCATTTTCCATATATTAGTCATGCATGGACTAGGTATTTATTTTACAATTGAAGAAGTTTTTATTAGTTTTTTTTTATGACATCTTGACTTATATCAAGACATGGGAGGATTGTTTGAGGCAAACAGATGAGGTGCTTGGCATTTTAGAGCAATAGCATTCTTTGGCAAGGTATCAAAATGTGAGTTTGGTTTGAATGAGTTATTATATCGAGGGCATAAGATTAGGGCAACGGCTATCCAGCCATCAGGATGCACCATACGCATCCGATGGCAATATGTCTAACCCATAAATTAATGTTATTGCTGTAGCTGTTCGCCTGTCACCATTGTCAGATACGTTACACAAAAATACCATTCTGCCGGAGATTCGTTCCAGCCTGCGAAATCTTGGCGCCAAATCTTCAATGGTTAATTATATTTGCGTATGTGTTAATGCCTGCTTGTATTCATCGTCTATGTATTTACAGATTTCTGCAATACACAAAATACCCTGAGCGCTGCATAAAACCTCCTCCTCCTATGCAATATTTATGAGCTCAAATGTATTTGGGAAAATAATACGGCGCTCTATTTTTTGCAGATACAGCGCTAGATGTATCGAGTATTATTTGTTTAAATTTGTGAGCATTCTGAAAAGGAAGCGAAGGTTTATAAAATTCGTGAGCATTCTGAATCTTGGCATGCCAGCGGATCATATCAAACTGGGGAATAAATTTAGAAGACAGTGCATATGGCAGCGATTTCACAACTTCCAAGCCAAAGCATATAGCAGGTGAAATCCAAATCCCACAATTTGCAGCAACCTTCTCTTTAGCCATGCAGCAGAGGACATGAAGAAATTTTATTAAACTCTGTACTTGCACATACTTGACAGGCGTCTAGAGGAGGTCTGATTGACAGATTTTTTCAATTTCTATCAACGTGGAATATGCATAAAATGGATTTGTAAAGGCAGTGTAAATTTCAAACAATACAAACTACAGGTATAAATTCAAATCTGCGCCTCCTCCTATCCTGCCCACGTTTCATGGGTCTCAACTCACAGGTTGTGCAAGCTACCAACTTTTTTTATTTGGCAGATTTTACTAAAATTGATTTCTTCAAAAGGTTATAGAAGCTGTTAGAAATCTCCACACCTCCCTCCAGCTCTTAAATTTTCAGGCATTGAACAAGCCATTAGAAAGTAGATCAGTTTGTAAAAGAGATACAAGTTTGAGTTTTCCTTTTGGGAGTTCTATGATTTTCTTCCTGACTAGGTTTTTTTAATTATCTTGGAAACCTAGATTATTCTGATAACTGTATAGCAAACTCTATTTTATGACGGAAATTTTTAAAATTGTAAATTGCTGGTGTTTAAAGTTTTAAAGTCATTATGTATATATATATATTTTTTATTTTTTACATTTATTTTTAATTTTTAAGATAAAGTTGAATTTATATATTGTATTTATATAATTCATTTTGTTATAATTATTTAGGGTTTAGGTGTTTTTTTTTATTAAATTATTTGTGAAAAGCATGATATTGTTGTTATCATAATTGCTCTTAGTAAAATCCTGGTCTTATATTACTCTCTCTTCTACATTGAAAATATTTAGAAAGCCATTATCTTGTAGAATCCTAAATACTCTTCGATGATATGTGTAAGCTTAAATGAATATAATTTTAGATAAGTGATGTGAATAATATTCAACTATTGCATTACCACCACTATTGTAACAACATTGATAAGTTATTTTTATTAAATGTAGAAAGTTATTATCTTCTAAACTCATATAAATACCCTTGGATGATATGTGTAGTATATGTAGCTCAAATAAATATAATTTTAGATAACCGATGTCAATAATGTTCAACTATTGCATTACCACCACTATTATCATAACATTGATAATATTTTATTACATCAATCAATTTCACAGTTTATTCAATTAATCTTTAAAATATTTGGAAAGTTATTATTTTCTAAAATCATAAATAATTTGTATAGTATTTGTAGTTCAAGGGAATATGATTTTAGATAAGAGATGTGAATAATGTTCAACTATTGCATTACAACCTATTGAATAATATTGATAATATTGACTTACAAAGTTTGTACTAAGAAGAAGAAAAAGAAAAAAGAATATAATTTAAAAAACCATAAAAAAAAAAAAACAACAACATTACGCATATATATATATATATATATATATATATATATATATTTAGACTGCAGGAATCGGGAAGCACGACCCCCTATAAACTCTGGTAAACTTTTTAACGTGACCGGCGGTGCTGGCGCGACATGCCCTCCGGTACCACGGGACGGGGGAGACTAGAACTCGTGACCAGCAGAGCCGCAACGGAATTACTTAGCCAACCGAGCTAGGGCCCTCGCCTATCAACATTACGCATATTAAGGTGTGAGATTTTTATATTTTATTTTGCAATTGGAAAGCTTGTATAATTTGACAAAAAATAAAGAGGAAAAGAAATAGAAAAGAAGAAGTAGATAACAAAGAGCAACATGGTGACTTGGAGATTGTTATTTGATTCATTTGAGATGTCAATACAAACAAGGTTAGAATATTCTAAATTTATTTTAATTGTTATATTATATTTAATAAAAAACAAAAATAGTAGGCAATGCCAATATCTAATTATATTTTTATTTTTGCATTCATTGTTGGGTCTTTAATTTTTAGTAGTTATATAAAAATTTTGTTATTGTAATTTTCTTTCAAGTTCCATTTGAATTTAATTGAGTGTTTAGTTGTGTTTAGGTACATTATTATTTTTTTATAAAATATATCCTTTTTAAGAATATTGTATTATATGGAAGAGGAGATTTTAGACAGTCTATTAAAAATGATATATATATATATATATAAATATATATAAGAGTTGTGTTCTAATATTTAAAGGATAATTTTGAGTAAATAAGGAATAGTTACAAAAAAATGTTGATCATCAAATGTAGGCTTTACTTTGTAGTACTTAAAAATTAGTATAAGTTTATTTATTGAATGAAACTAATTGTATTACCCAAATAAATCTAGGTTAATTAACTAGAGGTATATTTTATCTACTAGGAAGATATGCAAATCATAAGAATTTTACCCAATACATGATATGTCAGATGCTAACAATTAATTTAACCATCATGTAAAAATAAAAAACCCAAAGGAAATTGCTTGATTATAATTCTAAAAATAATAAAATTTCATAATAAAATGTGTCAATTTTCAACATACCAAATAGTGGTCTAAATCAAAAATACATTATATAAATGATGTCTTTATCTTCCATTCATACACTAATCCCCCCAACGTCCATTTGTCAAATGGATTTAAGTACTCAATAGATAATCTGGTAGTGTAAATTGCTATAAACTATAATGATTATCCAAAAAAGTGTAAATTGTAATAAACTATAATGATTATCCAAAACAAGAGTTGCAAAGTAGCAAAGTTCCTGCCATAAAGTTTTATAATAGTTTTGTTTGTATTTGTTGAGTTTGTTGTGTTTTAGGAACAATTGGTCAGGATAAAGCAATTATCACCTAAATTTAGGAATTTGATCATTGATAGAGTCAACTTTGTCTTCCATTACAAAATGACCGTGATAACAATAAGTTTTGGTCGGGATAAAGCAATTGTCACCTAAATTTAGGAATTTGATCATTGATAGAGTCAACTTTGTCTTCCATTAGAAAATGACCCTGATAACAATAGAATTTTGCTCACTTCAAAATTTTGAAATGCTTTGGTTGTACTTTTAGGCCATGAAGAAAGCACAATTTACATGTTGCTAGCATTATGTAAATACTTATGAGTTCAAAGATTTCCTTAACTATTCAAGGTGACTAGACAATGCTAATGCATTTCTAGGATAGTATAGTTATAAGCCTACCATTTAGAATAACAATTTTGTATTGTAGACTCATCACTGTGTGAACTGATATTTGTCTAGGTAATTAATTGTTTAACTTACACATTGATGTGTATACCCTTAGCTTGTCTCATTTGAATTTTTGTCGACATCACTATCTCTGGATAAGTCATAACCAAATTATAAGGTCATCTCTAGATGGAAATTTTGTAACATACTGGCTAGTATAAGTTGTGTACTAAAGGCCTTTGCCATTTTTATGGAAAAAATACATGGAAAGGGGTCTTTTAAACCAAATTGGCATCTAGCATGGTCACGACTTAAAAAGAACGCAATATTATTATACTTATTTAGATAATCTCTATGATATATTTATCTTAAACAAAGCAATATTGTTGTGTTCATATGATTGACAAATGAATGTATTTGGGGTGTTGCAATGAATTTTGTTGTTAAGTTTTTTGGACAATGTCACAAAAGAAAATGTTGTGTATGGCCCCCAGTCTAAAAAAAGAAGTGTATAATTGAGAATCCAAAGTTTTGACTATGATGTTTGTGAAACTTCCATAGCTACCAAATGATATATGTAAAGTAAATATCAAAAGTTAGTTATGTATTTTGGATAATTGTCAAAATCTAAAGCATTATCTCTTACTAGTTAGAAGATGGCTTGTTTTATGTTACACTTTTTTTGTGAGGAGAAATAAGCATGATGATACAGTTGATATGGTGTGTCTTGATATTGTCTCTCTGTCTCCTTTACCCACATTAGCATTTTTTTTTTGTATCTCTTGACATAAATATATCATTTTCAACTTATTGTAAAGGTTTATTAATTCAGGCTATGATGCAAAGTGCGTTCCTGTAAGATATGTGAACAATTATTTGGTTATATGTGAACAAGAAATGCTACTAAATGCTTTGTTATTTCAACCCTTTAGAGAAGACCTTTAGATAGTTTGAAGTCTAATGGAAACAACTTGGGTAATAATATTAAAGTATTGGGGACCTATTTAAAATAGGGATAAGGAAGCCAAATTCTCTTAAACTTTGTAAATCATGCAAGATTTGAAAACTTAGTGGTAAATGAATAAACAACTACTAGCTCAACTATTGAAACATGCTCAACTACTAGGTCCTCTCCCCTAAAGTATTTGTGGATAAGGAATTACTAAAAATTGAACCTTCCATGCTCAAGTATTTGTGGATAAGGAATTACTAAAGTATTATGGTTCTTAAGAAAAAATGTATTGATGTGGCTAAAGAATTACTAAAAATTGAACCTTCCATTATTAGTTTATGGGTAATTATGATAAGTGTAGCTTTGTAAATGGCTACTAGAAAGTAGCAAGACCAAATGGTAAGAGACCTACTAATGTACCCAAACATATGCATTAATCATTTAAAGAAGTGACACGAACAACATTGCCCCAAAAAAGAAACTATCCAACACTAGAACACATATAGGAATCAAACACATATAGGAATCAAACAATACATAAATATTTTTTCAATTAAAAAAAAAGAACTCTCATTTGTCAAAAACAAAATTATTAATAATTAAGATAATGGTAGTGCCTTTAGTTCAAATATCAAGTTATTCCAAAAACAGTTATTATTTTATTATAAATTAATAGTTTCTATCTTTAATTTTGTCATAATTTAACAGCTCCCATAGGTTATCCCATTCAAAACTACTAACGTTAGTTTTCAAAAAGTATATATTAAATTTGTTAATAATTAATTTTAATTTATTTATGTATTGTTGTTTATTTTATAATATATTTGTTATATGTTAATAAATTTATTCTATTTGTTTAGGATTTATATGATATTATTTTATATAAATATTGATTGTATTGTATTTAATTTATTTTATATAAATTTTTCTAATAAATATCTATGCTTTCATAATAAATAAATAATTTTATTAATTTTTTCATAATTTTTAAATTATTTATGCAAAATTATTTAAAATATTTAATGAATTTTACTTTTTTGATAAAATAGAAAATATAAAAAATATATTTTAAATTTGTTACTTTTTTTTTTTTTTAGACTGCAGGAATCGGGTAGCATGACCCCCTATAAAACTGCAGGTGCGCCTGTGCTGGTGCAACACGCCCTCCGGTACCACGGGGGTGGGGGAGACTAGAACTTGTGACCAACCTCCTGCTACAGGAAAGATTTAGCCAACCAAGCTAGGGCCCCAACCCCAAATTTGTTACTTTATCTTAAATAAATTTGCATAAATAATTTAAAAAAATCCAAATATAAAAAATTAACCCATATAAAATTATACATGAAATAATGATAAGAACTTTAATAATAAAAATATTAAAAATGTATTGAAATTTATCTTAACTATAATAATTAAACAATCAATAATAAATTTATCTTCCTCCTAAACATTTATCTTAACAAATAAATTTTAACTATAATAATGAATCAATATTAACTATAATAATGATTAATAAATATTTATCTTAAATAGTTGATTTCAAATATCAAGTTATTCCAAAAACAATTATTATTTTATTATAAATTAATAGTTTCTATCTTTAATTTTGAATTAATAGTTTTTATCTTTAATTTTGACTTAATAGTTTTTATCTTTAATTTTGTCATAATTTTTACATTTGGGAATGTGCAAATATTAGTTGAGAAGTGGCAAAAAAAAAAAAACCAATAAAATTGCAAAATAAAAATGAGCTTTATGAATGATATTGTAATTATTATAATTTAGCATTTCTAACTTTAACTTTGCCATAATTTTTACATTTGAATGTGCAAATATTAGTTTATTAGTTGAGAAAAAAATGCCTCAAAAAAAGCAGTGAAATTGAAAAATAAAAAATATTATACTCAATTAATAAAAGAAAAATAATTTTGAAAATTAGAAAAGTTAAAAAACATGCATTTAACTTTAGAAAAAACTTCAAATATAATGTATAAAAGAAAATAATTAATTTTGACTGGTTGAAATTCAAAACATTAATAACTAGTTAGGATTTTGTCATGCCTATAGTTCCTTTGGCAGGAACTAATAACAAGATGGACTCATACTTGAACACATGGGAACTGAATGTTATATAACTAGCTTATACATCTTATTAAATAATATATATAAATAACCTGACAAGCGAAATAAATATTCCATGAAATCTCCAAAAGATAGTTGCAACTATGATAATGGATCGGCATAAATCGCTTATATCCGCAAAAAAATTCCTGCCAATTATATTTGAGAAAATTAATTTGTGAAATATGTTTTGTTATATTTTTTGCATGTTATTTTAACAATACATAAATATTTTTTCAATTAAAAAAAAAAGAACTCTCATTTGTCAAAAACAAAATTATTAATAACGAGTTAAGATAAAGGTAGCGCCTTTAGTTCAAATATCAAGTTATTTCAAAAATAGTTATTATTTTATTATAAATTAATAGTTTATATCTTTAATTTTGTCATAATTTAACAGCTCCCATAGGTTATCCCATTCAAAACTACTAACGTTAGTTTTCAAAAAGTATATATTAAATTTGTTAATAATTAATTTTAATTTATTTATGTATTGTTGTTTATTTTATAATATATTTGTTATATGTTAATAAATTTATTCTATTTGTTTAGGATTTATATGATATTATTTTATATAAATATTGATTGTATTGTATTTAATTTATTTTATATAAAATTTTCTAATAAATATCTATGCTTTCATAATAAATAAATAATTTTATTAATTTTTTCATAATTTTTAAATTATTTATGCAAAATTATTTAAAATATTTAATGAATTTTACTTTTTTGATAAAATAGAAAATATAAAAAATATATTTAAATTTGTTACTTTATCTTAAATAAATTTGCATAAATAATTTAAAAAAAATCCAAATATAAAAAATTAACCCATATAAAATTATACATGAAATAATGATAAGAACTTTAATAATAAAAATATTAAAAATGTATTGAAATTTATCTTAACTATAATAATTAAACAATCAATAATAAATTTATCTTCCTCCTAAACATTTATCTTAACAAATAAATTTTAACTATAATAATGAATCAATATTAACTATAATAATGGATTAATAAATATTTATCTTAAATAGTTGATTTCAAATATCAAGTTATTCCAAAAAAAATTATTATTTTATTATAAATTAATAGTTTCTATATTTAATTTTGAATTAATAGTTTTTATCTTTAATTTTGAATTAATAGTTTTTATCTTTAATTTTGAATTAATAGTTTTTATCTTTAATTTTGTCATAATTTTTACATTTGAGAATGTGCAAATATTAGTTGAGAAGTGGCAAAAAAAAAAAGACCAATAAAATTGCAAAATATAAATGAGCTTTATGAATTATATTGTAATTATTATAAATTAACATTTCTAACTTTAACTTTGCCATAATTTTTACATTTGAATGTGCAAATATTAGTTTATTAGTTGAGAAGTGGCGAAAAAATGCCTCAAAAAAAGCAATGAAATTGAAAAATAAAAAATATTATACTCAATTCCTTAGAAAAGTTAAAAAAACGTGCATTTAACTTTAGAAAAAACTTCAACTATAATGTATAAAAGAAAATAATTAATTTTGATTGGTTGAAATTCAAAACATTAATAACTAGTTAGGATTTTTCCGTGCCTATAGTTCCTTTGGCAGGAACTAAAAATGTTGACTATAATCTTCCATTATAATGTCATCAACACCTCCAACACCTGCAAAGTACATGAGTTAGTTATAAAGTTAATTTATAAATTAAAGACTCAAAATTGAAAATGACCACTTAGAAGAATAATGTAATTGAAAATAGCATGTCTACCATTGCAATTAAAATGTTATTAATTATATTAATATTAATATATAATTTAACAAATCTATAAATAAATAATATTATAATTTAATTAATTAAATAACATAATTAATATTTATATATTAAATTATTATGTTATTAATTATATTAATGTCAATATCTAAAATTAATTTACAATTATTGACTCAAATATTTTTAATATATGTCATTAAATTAACTTAAATAATTTAATTATTATAAGTTTTAATGGCATAGGACAAATTCACCACCAACAATTCGCAGTGGTGATGAATTTTCCCGCGGTGAACTTAATTTAATATATAGTATAATATGAATTTAATCATTTAATTCATTATATACATAATTAAAAAATAATAATATATGATAATAATATAATATATACATAATAATTTAAATAATGTGATATATATAATCATATATTAGTTTGTTATAATATAAATTAATTTAAATTATATATTTTATTCCAATTAAGAAATCAATAAAATAAAAGCACATTATAGTTAATTAAATCAGACAATATATTTTAATGTACTATAATACAATAATGATAATATGCGAAAAATGAGGTTGCAAATGAACTAAAAAGATTATGTTTCCAAGCAAAGATCTGTGGTTTGTGCAGTATATTTTTTACAAGAATCGATCGGCTGCAGAAAAAACATATTAAAAATAAAAATAAAACTTTGAATATGTTGATGCTAATCCGTTGCAGAATAAACAAAGCACAATGTGAAATTTTTAATTGTACAATCGGCTGTGGAAAAAATAGAGTAAATGTGGAAAAAATCATAATAAATCAGTGGAGAAAAATAAGTGAAGTATGTAAATATTGGTTATCAATTGGCTACAGAGAAAAAGACAGCGAATTGTGAAAATATTGTCCATAAAATCAGTTGCAGAAAAAACAGAACAAATTGTGAAAATATTAATGTAAATGTTTTTTAAAGAGTTTAAAATACACTAGCTTAGTTATCTTATTCAATAATCTATCTAAATTACGCCGAGAGATATTTTTGATTTTATTCTTTATTTTATATTGTGGAATGAAAATGAATTATTTTAGCATTGTTTCCAAAGTGCAAGGTTTGGTGGGTCTTTTGTTTTGAAAGTGCTTATTTAAGGATAGATATTTTTGTGGAGAAGGAGCAAATGCATTAAGTGTTGGAAAGCCTATTTGTGTTAGTTTAATAGATTTTTTTAATAATAGTTGCATGTAAGGCTTGCAAAAATGTAAGAATTAGTGTACAATACTATAATAGTGAATTTGTTTTCATAGAATTAAATATAAGATGGAACATTTGAGATATAATGAATTTGAAATCAAATGTTGTTTGTATTAAAAACATTAGTACATAGAAATTACATTAGTTAATTTCTAAGGCTTTAAGCCTATTTTCTTCTGCTTTTCTGTTTGAAATTTGTTTTCCTCTCTTCATTTTTTCATATCTGTCGAATGTGAAAGGAGGCATAATGCGGATGCCTTGTATAGACTTGACACGAGAAATTCCCACAAATGTTAATCCTGTTCTTTCTGTTGGTCCTATATCGATCGTTGCATTTTGAAGAGTTAGACCTTGTGATTTGTGTATTGTTAGTGCCCAAGCTAATCTTAAAGGTATTTGGATTATGCTTCCTCGTTGAATTGGTGTGATTGGTATAGTAAATGGGTGTTCATTATCGAAAGGTATTCCAAAGTAACTATCAAATTTGACCAATACATATGTTGGTGGTTGTGGTGGCCCTGTTCCTGGTTTGTATACAATCTGTTGAACTAATCTGAGAGCTCCATTTACAAGTCCTGCTTGTATGCACAAATTTGATGTTAGCATAACTCTTGCATTTGTACTCAATAGTAACTCAATATCTAGTTCATCATCGACATTATCTTCTGCTACATTGTTACCACCATTTTTGGTTGGAACGCTGCGTGCAACTGGTTTTGCCAATGAGTATAATTTTTTCCTGTTGTGGATGTGAACATTTTCATTTGTTGCAAACAAATGAACATTGTTTTCAAAAACTGCATTGGTTGTTGCATCAAGTCTTGTATTAGATCTTGTCATTAGAAGTTCCCAGTCTTCTATAGTTGGGTTTGCATCTTTAATGTTTGCTAGCAATTGACGAAATCTTTCTTGATCATTGTTTAATCCATCTTGTCTATAAATGTGATCTAAAGTAATTACATTTGTGAATTCTTCCCATAATATTCTAGCTCGTCTTTTGCTGCTATAAGCTAGTTTATCATTAACAGGTGGTAACTGTCCAAGGTCTCCAACCAAAATCAATGATATTCCTGAAAGAAATTTATAAATTTTATGTTAATTTTTTTTGATAAAAACTCAATTGTAGTGCATAAAAAATAAATTTTGCTAAAAGGAATAATATATGGTGTTTTATTGTCTTTTGAGAGGCATACCTGCAAAGTTTTGATGTGAATTTTGTGGAAAAGCTTGACGGAGTCGAGAATCTATGTTTTCAAACAATTTTTCACCAAGAAAGCTCATTTCATCAATCAATATATATTTGATATGTGCTATTTCCTATTGGAAATGTGTTAACCTTGTTCCTTCAAGTTGTTTAAAGTCTCTTATTGGAATTTTTAATTTTGAATGAATAGTTGATGCTCCGATATTGAATGCTGCGACTCCTGTTGGTGCGAGTAGAAGAAGAGGAGATTGATTTGGCATTGAAGCTTTTTGAAGTGCTTCTTGTATTGCACCTATAACATATGACTTTCCCATTCCTGCTGTTCCTTGAATAATCATAAATAGTGGCGATTTATTCTGATTAGCAGTGTAGTGTGAGAGGATCATATTAACTGCTTTTTGTTGTTTATTGCTAAGATTTCCATAGGTAGTAGATTGTGTTACATTATTATGAATTGGAGAGCTAATAGTTTTCATGGTGTTAATGAAATTTATAACTCCACATGTGTATTGTTCACTTTTGAAATATGTAGACCAATCTGTCTGTTTGTCTAAATCTCTTTTTCCCAACATATCTATCTCTGAAATGTGCATGTTTTGACCATGTTGTAGCCTTGATATGATTTCCCATTCATGCTCTGTAGTAGTATGTTGGATAATATTACTATCTTCTGATTCTGAATCAATATTGTCTTCAGTACTTGCTGTAATTGTTCTTCACTCGACATGCCATTGATTATAGTTGAAGTTTTCCCAATTTGATATTACTGAATCATTGTTATGACCAATATCTCTGCTAATGTCACGGAATGGTTTGTAGAGTAGCAATTCTAAAAAGCAAAAATCGAACCATTTGTTTGATTCTTTTGGTGGAATTGATATAAATTTAGGAAATACTCGTACAATAGCTGGGTTTTTCCTTGGATTCTATTTGATTTCATTTTTACGCTTAGCATTATATATCCATGATTTTGCTGAATCAATTAGCGATACTTCTTCCATGTGTGGGGGCCTTATTTTGTATGCATCAATGTAAGATAGTACTTGTTCTTCATTGTTATTATTTTCACATAATAACACATGTTTGAAGACTTCTGTTGATACATGTAGAGTGATAAATCTTCTGCTGCTTTCCACTAACAGTAGTTCTAATAACATATGGCTTGTTTCTTGTGCTCCAATGTCCCTTTCTATTATTGTTTTAGTTAGAAGCTTCTTATAAGCTTTTGCAGCAAGATCATCTGGATTTTCTACATTTGCAAGACATATTAACATTTGTTGGTATGTTTTTGAGCTTCTTTCTGCTTTTGCCGCATACTTTGCAATGTATTTAACCACAACCAGTTTTGAAAGAACTGGTTGCCAGTCTATATTTGCTCTCCATAGTTGCAAAATGTATCGGTTGTGTGAGTTCAGTCTATCATCATTTCGAAGAGGCTCAAATTTTCTTTCACCAGTTTCTAAATTTTCGTATAATCTTGGTCCTTCTAAATTGAGTGGCCATGGAGTATTATATCTATAAGTCATATTAATGGCATTTAATTAGATTTTTTAAATTTATTAGGGAAAAACATATGGTAGAGTAATGTACATAAATTTTGTTGGAATACTTACCTACAAATCATTTTTCCTTTTTTTTCCCATAAGCATGCACCTTTTCTGCAAATTGTATGTCTTTGTACACTGTTTGCTATCTCCTCATAATCCTTTTCTACATCTGTTTCTGCAAGTTCCCTTGTGTTTTTGAGACATGGATGAATAGCATTATTTTGGAATTCCTGCAATAGGAAGTTGAATTATTTATTTTCTATAAGAAGGTTTGAAGAAATGTATTTACATGTATTTTTTTTGCATATAAGAAATGTACCTTGAAATTTTGTCCAGTTGTAGTATGTCGAGGATTCCATGCGTGGAAAATGTAGTTGAAGTACATTTGTGCTGCATTTCGTTGTTCATTGTTGGACCAATCAATAGCATCCATGTTTGGCGCTCCATGTATCCATAGAAATCCATGTATGTGTGCTGATCCTCTATGTTGCCACTCATATCTGGACCAATAATCTTTACCATTTATTCCTTTTTGAAGGATTTATTTTCTAAAATGAGAGTGGCGTAAGTGCATGTATTTTGCTACTATATGAGGGTTGTCGATAATATTTTGTTTTTGCCAAAGTTGTGCATGGCGCGGATCTGTTGGTTCTGTTCCTGGCATTAGTGCATGTAAATCTAGCCAATACAAGTCTGCTGCACTCAATGTATAGAATATTGTAGGTGTACCAATTTGATGTAGCATGTCTATCAATTCTGCACGACATTTTGTCCAATATGATCTTGTTCCTCTTAAAGAAGTTTCGTATCGCATCAATCTATCTGCAATATTTGATGTTGGTGTAGTTCTTATATGATCACGTAACTCTTGTATAGTGATTGGCATATCATGGACATTTCTTTTCACAAAAATTGCAGTAGATGTTTGTGCTCGATGCCTCAATATCATATTTGTCATATAATATCAAAATCGTGGATGTTTTGCAAAACAACCATCTTTGTATTGAAATAGGTGCTTTACATATTCGTGAAGATGTATTTGTTTTATTCGTGGCTCTAACCAATCACATATACCATCAGGAAATAAAGTTGGAAATGCCATATCAAGTAATCCTGATGTTACATATTCATTTATTGGAGATGAACTAATTGTTGGCCAATCAATAATTGATGGTGGATTTGTATTTGGGTTGTTAACCCATGCACAAATCAACTCCATTTCTGTTTGTTCATTAGGTGTTTGAGAAGCCATTGATGTAGTGTGATCAATGCTATCACCTTCGTCAATATCCATTATTTGTCCAAGAATCATAGTTTCATTTGTATCTGTATCTAATTCAATATGCACTGTTCTTAGTTGATGAAAAATATTTTCATCAACATTTGAAGATAAATTGTGTAGAGCATTTGGATCAATTGTGACGTCAGAGTAAAATTTTTCGTGCGTTATTTTGTATTGTAACGCTTTATAAACACGATCTTTGTTCACTGTGAAATGGTAATTAGTGCCACGTTGATCTTTCCTTCGAACTATTATGATTGGAAAATCTATAATACAATGAGGCAATTTATTTGCTATGTATTCAATATGTTGTGGAAAGCTTATAGAGTGTCCTTTATATTTATACTGACCACCTCTTGCGTGTGTAACTTGCAGAATTGGGCTTACTTGAGCAATTAACATTTCTTCCACTTGCGTGAGTTTTGATAGTTCTTTTGGTTGTTCTCCTGGATTCATATTATTTGTAGCTGAAAATCTATTCACACCTCTCTCTTGTTTGCATCTATTGCAAATTGCACCCTGTGTAGTTTGAGATATTTTAATTCTGATATAACATTCTTCACAAATATGACAAATTGATGGGGATTTGTATGTATCTAAATGCTTTCAGAATACCATTTCAATATTTTTGAAGTCAGTTGCAAGCAGCCCATTTGGATTAATTATTGTTGGAACATTTGAATTTGAACCAGAATGGGAGTCATTTTCTTGTTGAAAGCTATCCATGTGTATATTTTGTTCCCTTATATTTTCCGATTGTGAATGTTGTATATTTAATTGTAATTTTTTCCCCAAATATCTTATTCTATCTGCTTCATTCCTTTTTTTCCTTTTTTCATCTCTTTCTGCATCAGTCATTTTCTGCCATTGTTGTTTTCTATATTCTCTCTGGTATTCTTTTTGATATTGTTTCCTTTGTTCTTCAGATTGAAATTGTTTCTTTGGGCGTCCCATATCTAACAAACAAAAGTCAATCCTATAAATTTAATGAGTATGAAAGGAGAAATATAATAACACTTTATGAATTATAGTTTACTAATGATTTTGTAATTTCTGAATGTTTTTTTTTATAACTACAATATCGTTTGAATTGCTTCAAGTTAAGAACCATAGTTGCATTCACAAAATCTATTATTGTAAATAATTATTTGTAATATTGATTTGTGTACATTGAAAGGAATGCTTCAAAATTAAATTGTAGATATATCTATAAAGTTAGTTGGAAAGCATTGTTAAAATCCATTGAACTATGATCCTATTAAAATGTTAACAAACTTCACATGTATAAAAAACATAGTTATACAATTAAATATAATTATATACATATATATGAGAAAAGATATCTTAAGATATATATGATTGATAATACATTTGTGTTAATTGTATGTTGGAAATGTTTACAAAAAGTATAGAATTATATACATATATGACAAGGAATGTAGAAAGAAGATGTCTTAAGAGATATATTATTGACAATACATTAGTTTCTTACAAAGTATGTACACATGAAGTATTAACATGATTGAAAACACTATACATGGGTGTGTTTTGAATACACAAATGTTTACAATTTTTTTGGCTCAAAATATGAAAGCCCCAAATTTAAGCAATTGAATCTAATAGAACCTTACTTTCAGATGAATAATGAAAGTCCTTTGTTTTTATGATTGTGCATTTTAATCTCTCTTCATTGTTGTAAGCTTCTTTTTTCACTTGGACTATGAATATATATTTCTTGAAGAGTACTTTACGGATAATGTTTGCAAACTTCAAATCATCTTGATCTTTGTGCTTCAATGTATATAATTCCTTTGCTGTTATTCCCATAATTTCTTCTCCTACTTTTTCAAAAGCTGTAGCCCAAATTGAACCTGTATGATCTTGTAGTTGGCATTGAAGGAGATATCTATAATCACAATTACTGAAAATCTTATCACATTTTTGACAATACCAATTATCATTTCCATTTTTTTGCACCCTTTTTTTGCATATCTTACCTTCAGTCTCCAAGGGGCAAGTAGTGTAATAGAAATTATCATGCTTGATGAAAGACAGTGTAGCTTTAAGTAACATCCATGTAGTTGTATCGCATATTAAAAGTTGTTGACCTTTTATTTCTTCCACTATTTTTTGCATTAAAGGTTGATTCATAGATGAATTCTCCTTTGTAATAGAGGTAGAAGTGAAGTTTTTGCCTTCTGTATTAAACCAAGATTGAAATTCTTCTGACTCTGGAAGATTTGGATTTATTAGAAGCTGGGTTGTGCTGATTGTGCCTAAAGATTTTCCACCATAGTCACTTATTCTTGCAGCCTTTAGAACGAGAGTTGGTAAAATTCCTGAATCGCATAACTGTTGAAGTTCTTGACCTTCCTTGTTGCAAAAATCACCCCACATGGTGAAATCAATTTTGCAGTTTGACTTATCGCTAAGTTGAATTGTTTGTTTACGAGTTTGAATGCCATTCTTTCTGAATATTGTATAACATGGGTTAATTGATAAAACAATTCCAATGATATCAACCATTGAATTGCATTCCATGTCCTGAACTTTATTTATTGATGTGAAATTGAAAGAGTGCTTGGGTATCAATGTGTCCTCCTAAATACATAAATGAATAGTGGAATTTTTTTGCAACAATATTTCCCACTCGTTGTTTGTATTGTTGAATTTTTTATTTGCAGGTTTGAGAATCCCATTTGATATTGTAAACATTTTCCCACTTTCTATAGTAAAATAGAATTGCTCTGCAATTGCATTGAAACATGTTACTCTTATTTCACCTCCATTAGAATCAAGCAGATCGAAGGAAAACACTTTTCCTTCTCCATTTGCATTTTTGAAGTGGTGAAGTTGTTGTTTCATAGTCACTCTAGCTTTTATTGTCCATCTACTCTGGTAAGGATTCAAAGCTTGAATAGGAATGATTCTTTTAGGAGCTTGATTTTCTGAAGTAATTTCATGATCAAATGTATTGCTTGAAGTTTCCATCCCTACATAGCCATAATTTATGGAAAATTGTTATAAATAGAGTTCATTAAAGGTATTGTTTTGTTCATTGTATTGTACAAGCAAGTGAATAAATAAAGACAAGCAAAATATAGGGTATAAACAATAAAATAAGCCATTGTATTAAAAAGAAGATTTAAAATTTAACTAATCAAGTCATGAAAGGATTTCATTTTTTTGTAATTATTATAATAAATTATGTAACACGCCCAAAAAGTCCAAAAAGTACTTTAAATACATGTTTGTTTCTTGCATGTTTGTTTATTATGTAATTATTATAATAAATGAAGTACTGGAATGAAAAGAAACAATAGTAAGAGAAGTTTTTTTGTGTTGAGGAAACCCTCTAGAGTATGAAAACCCAGTTCGTACATGAAACTACTCTTGTATCATAGTCTATTGCTCAAATAGATGAGTACAATTGTAAACATGTTTAATCTAAAGCTAGATGATGTAGAGTCTTCTAGCAAATTATCTAAAAGAATGTGGTGAATGTTTTGATAGAAAGAGTTCCAAATGAATTTAGCTGCTAAAATTGTGTAGCCCAAATAATATGGCGGATTTGGGCACTAAGAGTTTAGAGGAACACAATCATAGGCATTCATTTCCAAGAGAGTTTGTAGATAATGAGGATTTGACAATTGATGGGAATTTGTATACGTGTAAATGTTTTGTAATTTGTATATAACATTCTTAACAGACTTAACAAAATTGTCATTTAATAAAATCATAGGTATAGAATTCAATACAATTATATACATATATAGGAGAATTAATATACACAGAAGATATTTTAAGAGGTATATGATTGAAAATACATTTGTGTTTTATGAAGTATTTGCATAGGAGATATTAACATGTATGAAAACACTATACATGTTATTCTTGAAATACATTACTTATCATTCAAGAATAGTTTAAAATGTTCAATAATTTCATGTGAAAATCCTTGCTCATACTTTTCATCATGGTATAGTTCTTTTATAAATTGACTAAATCCTACAACTTTACAAGCCGTATGATGGAATAGTTGTGTAAGATCTTCAATTTCGTGTATTTCTTCTTCTTCAACATCGACAATATGGTAAGTTGCTTCTTCAATTTCTTTGATAATCTTGTTAGAATGTTCACAGATTGATTTGATTAATTTTTGTATCGGTGTTGTGATGTTGAAATTTGAGTGGAGAGAGTGATCAAGGACTATTATTGGACTTGTAACTGAGTTGTAGGATTGGCTTTCTTCAACATCGATATTGTCCATGATCTAAAAGGAAAGAAAACGAAATTAGTCCTTAAATCCATTTATTGATGTGAAATCAAAATAGTGCTTGGGTATCAATCCATCCTTTTCAATACATAAATAAACAGTGGAATTACTTTGCAACAATATTTCCCACTCATTATTTATATTGTTGAAGTGGTGAAGTTGTTTTATAGTCACTCTAGCTTTTATTCTCAATCTAAGGATTCTGAGCTTTAATAGGAATGATTATTTGAGGAGCTTGATTTTCTAAAGTAGTTTTGTGATTCTATTGTTGAAAGTTTCCATTTGTACATAACCATAATTTATGGGAAATTGTTATAAATAGAGTAATTAAAGCTATTGTTTTGTTCATTGTATTCTACAACCAAGTGAATAAATAAAGACTTATAATTAATGCATTATTATAGTAAAGTATCTATTATTATTTTCTAAATTCATATATAAATACTAAATATATATATCATGTGTTAAATATATATATCATGTATTTGAATGAGTAATCTGATTCGAAATGTTTATAGTGAAAATATCTTGGAAAAATTAAAATAAGTAATTTGACATGTGTACTAAAGATTTTAAATATAACTATTCAAATCATGTTTTATTCAATTAAATTAATATGCACAAATGAAATGATAAATACTTTTGTGAACTGTATGAGTCAATTGCGTGTATTATTTGTGTGTTTGGGTTGGTAGCTACAAATAAATATGAAAATGTCAAGAATTAGAGGTATGCAAGCAACATTGAAATATAAAGCAAAATATAGAATATAAACAATAAAATAAGTCATTGTACTAAATAGGTGTAGGAGATCTGCATAACAGGGCAATAACCTACTAAATAAACTATGGCCAGGAGGTGAGGCAGTGAACACGAAGCCTATTAAAACCTACGGGGGTGCTACTTCTGGAAGCAATGAGAGGTAAGACAAGAGAATGTCTAAAGGGTGCTTGTTCATATATCAGGAAGAAAGCATATATTGATGTGACATCATTTTCTTCTATATCAGTCAGTCAATAATTTTGAGCTACTATATAAAATAAGAATAATATAATTCCTCTCACCATAGTTGTAAAACTCAGACTCAGGAATTACTAAGCTGACAGCCCCACCATCATCATATGTTAAATTTGTTTTCCACCTAAAAAACTGTTGGTAAGAATATATTCTTCTTGCAATCTTCTGCCAAAATACATACTCCCTTGTTATTAAGGAAGCAGAGACTCAAAATACTATCATTGAATGATTGAACTTTCTCAACATTGGCCTCATGGTGTCTAGGTCAGACATCACTCTTTCCAGTTGCATTGCGCTTTTGTGGATATTCATCTGCCATGTTTCTGTTGTGTCTTCAATATTGATTCCTCTGTTTTTGTCTATCTGGATGTTATTGTGACAAGGGAACCAGGGAATCTCCTTACATTTACGAGTTTACTGTGATTTCTTGGAAGGAGCTAGAGCAACTTTAGATATAGTAATTTGTCACCAACAAAATCTAATTAAAAGACCATATACCAAAAAAATCTTTTTCACTTCCCACTCAAAGAAACAAACTAAAACCTAAATGTACCAGCTCAAAATTAATCAAAATCAGAGAGGAGAACTTGATTGGCTTTGGCAATTCAGGACTATTCATTTCATGGTTGTAGGCTTCTTTCCAGAAACAAAAGGCAATGGGAATGGCCTAGGAGAAGAGATGAGTTTTTAAGCAACAGAGAATAAAACAGAAGAATTATTTAAAAATGCAAACATAAAATACATATCTGCTGAGTGAAGCTACCTTGACTCTACTGAAAGAGGGATAGCTAAACAGGTGAACTATGGGAGAATGAAAAACTAAGCGGCACATTAATTACTCAATTTAACTACATTTATACAAAAGAACAAAAGAATTGCTAGTTATTGCTGCCCCTTGGGAGGAAGAATTTTGACGTCCACCTAAAGGGTTGAAGCCATGAAGTTCATTTAGGGGTTTTATGACTCTTTCAAGTAGGTAATTCAACTCTGGGCTGTAATAGACTGTTTCAGATGGGCATTCACTCTATCATGTAAGTAGAGTTTTGTTGTAGTATTCTTCTAAAACCATTGCAGATCAAGGCCTAAATTTAATGCAAGACTAATTGATTTTGAAAATATATTAGCATGTTTGTCATGGGGCATGTAGATTGAGAGCATATTCGGACTGTGTTCTTTTGAGGCATACATTGTTATGAATGAAGCAAATAACAAGTGCAAAAGTGTACACGGGATCAGAATTCACTGCACCTTTTGGTATTGAACCAAGTCAAGAATTGTGGTCAAAGCTTTGATTAAATATTGTGTTTTGATTGAGTGTCTTTTGTATAGCTAAGTTTTTGTGTTTTCCCAATGTCCTTGGTATGTAGGGCATGCTCCATGCAACACACGCCACTGTTAAAACTTGCTGCTGCTAGTTGATAGGCTTTCATACTTTTGATTATGTAAGGCATTTGCTTTCCTGCTGCAGCAGGATGTTGGGTATTGAGTATGAGTCCAAAAGAGGGTACATTGGATTGGAATACTATGGGCATACCGTAGGTATCGAGATTATGCCTGTGGGCATACATATGGGACAACTTGAATCTGTGTTGAATCTTGCTGACACAGAGTGGAGGGTGGGAGAACTGAGGGATCAATTCAAGGGAAAAAAGGTGCTGCTTGGCATGGATGACATGGATATCTTTAAAGGTATTAGCCTGAAGTTCTTGGCCATGGAGCAGCTGCTTAAGTCACATCCTTGAGTGGAGAGGCAAGGTTGTTTTGGTGCAAATTGCTAATCCATTCTTTGAACAATATAACTCACCTAAGGGTATTGAGCACGAGTTAGGTTACTTGTATATTCAAGTGACCCATAGCTATTAGCATTAGAAATGTTTTATATCAACTAAGATCAATATTCGAGTCTATTTAACCTAGAAAAGACAACAAGGTTGAAAATTGGCATTCCAGTTTTGAGAAGTTCCTCGAGGCATTGGTACAGGAAGATATGACAGAGTGAAAGAGTGGATAGAATCAAACAGTGTAGATTTTAGTGATAATGATGAGACTCAAAAACTTAACTGTCAATGCTGCTCTTGCAGAATTGAGATACACCATCCTTCTCTGTGGATAGAAATGCTCTGTATGCTTTTGGAGATGTCTGCTTGAAGAGGCCATGATCATCATCAGTTTGGGTCAGGACATTCTTACATGAATAGTCATTCATACAAAGAAAACTGCACTTATTGTGCTCAAAATGGAGACAGTTTAAACCTATGCAAAGATTTAGTAGGGCACGAAGGCTTCCACAACTACAAAGAGAAATCATGCTTGTGGAGAGGCCTGTCACTTGTTTGAAATGTCTTCAAATTGCAATCAATTGTGTTTTCTTTAACCTGAACTTCCTGGCCAACACAAGCACAATTCGCCACATCATTTGTGAAAGACAACATGTACACTTCCAAGCTGCAACAATCTGTGTTTTGTCTGCTGAGTAACTTTCATTGGGCTTTTGCAATGCATCTAAACTTAGCTTACTCTTGAACAAACAACATGAGAAGGCCTTAAAAGTTGAGTTTGTGATATGCAAACATAGGGAGTACAACCCTAAATTATAAGCTTTACACTTGGGGACAATTCACAAGTTGTGCTGTATTTCAACAAATAGAACAAAATTGCAGTTATGGAATAAATTTAACTACATTTATACAATAGCTGGAGCGGTTATCAACAGTGAGATATGTGGTGATAATGTTCATAATGTTAGATTACTATTCTGTCATTGATGGGTTATATGCTTCCCAGCATAAATTTTGGCACATATAGTGCAAATTTGGTCAAAGGGTGCCCATAGTTGTTTAGTCTCTATCTATCTATACTTGAATATTATGTGATGTGTGTCTTGGAAGGTGTTGTGTCCTGGTTTCGCCTATATCCCCTCTCTCTCATCAAAACATCAATTTTTTTGTGAGCAGCTAATTGAACAACTTCCTCTTATTGTAATTGTTAACTCCCAAGTATTCCAATAGATTCTTCAACTATATGCAAAAAGTAGAACTCATTGACAATATTTGTAGAAAGATTGAAAAAGTTAACACATCGTCCACAAGTAGTATTGGAAATTGTCAAAACATGCATACATTATACCAAAAAAATTACAAATATACAATTATATTCATTTTTTCAAATTATGTACATGTGATATGTACAATGAAGATGTCTTTACTAATATTTGATGATGGATATACATTGTTATTGTACAAAGTATGTACATATGAGTTATTTACAAATTAAGGATATACATCGTTTAGAAAAAGTAAAAACTGTTCAATAATGATCTTGGATGAGCCTTGATCGTACTGTTTGTCATAGTAGATTTCTTTTAAAAAAGAGCAGAAACTGCCTACTTTCCTACATGTTTTATGGAACTCTCTTGCAATTTCTTGCATTTGTTGCACTTCTTCTTCTTCAACAGCAACAGTAAGGTACGTTGCTTCTTCAATCTCTTCAATAATCTTTTGTGAATGTTCAGAAATTGATTTAACTAATTTTGCAATTGGTGTATCATTGTACACATTTGAACTGACAGAATCATCATCTGAAATTACTATTGGATTTGTTACTGAATTTCCCGTTTCATTTTGGTGACCTTCAATATTTTCCATTGTCTAAAAAAAACAAATGAAATTATTATTCAAAAATTTGAAGCAAACGTGATAACAGTAGTAGCTAAAGAACAAAGTGTAATTTTTTTGGAAAATGATTTATTTCAAAACTTTGTTTTTAGTAATTTTCACATTTGATGCACTCATTAGTTACCTTCAACAATGAATACATAAATATCTAAATTCCAAAAATTGTGGGTTTGCATGCAACATACAAATATAGAGGAAACTATAAATTTTAAACAATAAAAGAAGCCATTCTATAAAAAGAAGATTTATAATTTAATGAAAAATTGAAGTGATAAATACCTTTGTAAGCTTTGTGAAACAACTATGTCTGATTGCTTGTATCTCTTTTTTTTCTAGCTAAAGAAAAAAACCTCCAAATTTCAGAAATAAAATATCAACTGTAAGACTGACTGTTATAAATATAAATGTGAAATATCAGAAATAAGAAGATTTATAATTTAATGAAAAATTAAAGTGATAAATTATACCTTTGTAAGCTTTGTGAAACACTGTCTCTGATTCTATTTGTTTTCTAGCTGAAGAATAAAGCCTACAAATTTGAGAGGAAAGTATCAACTGTAAGACCGATTGTTATAAATATAAATGTAAAATATCAACTGTAAGACTGGCTGTTTCAATTTCTGACTGACTGGTATTTTTAAATGTTTCCATGAATAAGGTTCCAAATTTAGACACAAGTCTAAAGTATTGAAATAGAAGATAGTTGAAAAAGTCAGATATTGCCTAAGCTGATTGAATTCTAATATTAAGAATTTCAACATAATGCTTCATGTAGCTGCAGACTTAAAGTTTATTTAGCACATCTAGCAGTCATTATTAGAGGAGATTGACAAGAAGTTTTTAAAAGATGTCAATCACCTTTAACCTTAAATACGGCAGCACAAATATTGAGACAAATTTCAAAAATTACAGGAAAAACAATGCAATCTTCTGCCAAAATACATACTCCTTGTTATTGAGGAAGCAGAGAGTCAAAATACTATCATTGAATCATTGAACTTTGTCAACATTGGCCTCACGATGTTTAGGTCAGACATCACTCTTTCCAGTTGCATTGAGCTTTTGTGGATATTCACCAACAAAATCTAATTAAAAGACCATATAGCAAAAAAATCTTTTTCACTGCCCTAAAACAAATCTTTTTCATTTGGAACCCTAAAAATCTAGACTTTATCCCATAAATTCGAAGCGCCCACCATTGACCCTTGAAAAGCAATGCAATCCAAATCCTGTTCACCGAAGAGATGAGTTTTTAAGCAACAGATAAAGATAAAGAAACCTTTCTAGTGGATCTGCTCCGACAAAAGATAAAGAAAAGGCACATTAATTTTTTTCAGTTTAAAGTCTATGTAATGGTGCCCTATTTATGGTACAACCATTGACGGCTGTAGCTGGAGAATTAAGAACATGGTATAAAGGAAAAACTGACTGCAGGAGTATGGCATGCTTCCTCTATATTTCAATCATTTATATCACTTTCTGTTGAGAATTGAGTTTGTTGTAAGGCTAAATAACATATGGTCTCCTTTTTTGACATAAATAAACTCTTGAGCAAACAAATACCAATAATATATTTCTTTGACTTCAGTTGGGTGAAATTTGAAGGCCGACAACCTAAAAAAAACTCACGCAAAGTATTTGAAGGCGGCTGAAAGGCAAAAAGGAGACAGTTAAAGTCTGAAATGAACTTGAGCCAGGGATGAACAATCAGTCAGAAAACAAACAATGCAAACAATGCATTTGTTAAAGAAAATACAACCCTGTAAATCTGTAGTGAAAGAAAAGTTACCGGATTTCGCAACAGCAAGAGTACGGAGTGCATGTAATTGCCAACAATTATTATATGCACATTAATCACTCCGTTTATAGGTAAATTTTGGATGTGGCGGGTTTCAAATTTATTGAATTCCCATTAAAAATCATGTCCATTAAACCTTTAAATCCAATTGCAACTAAACAAGAGTCATCCACGTCCATGTTTGTTGCTGATCATGGTAATACGTGATTGCCTGTATTCCCGGCATAAACAACCACGTTCACCATTTATTTTGCTTCATTTTGTTTGATTCTCGCAACAACCTTTCACGTTTGTGCGCACCATTTAACCTGGAACATTCGAGCTATTATGTTCACACCGGCAAAACAAATTAAACACCATCCCATCCACTCAACTGTTTCTGTTGCGAAATATATGCACCGATATTTTCTTTCTTCTATTTGTCGGCAGAAAACCTAAAGCAGAGGAGCACGCATGACGGCGACAAGTCAGAAGGAAAGTGAACCGCGTTGAACGTTTTATTTTTTCGATGGACGTTTTTATGTACACGGAAATTTACGGCAAAATGCCATTGTAGTGGAACGCCTCTCGGCGTAATTATATTATTATTTTAGGTTTTTAATCATATACTTTGTGAAAGGACAGGGAAAAAAAGTTTCAGAATAAAGATGAAGCAAAGTAACTTTTTGAGGGAAGCTGGTCACTGCCGTACTTGCCAGAAGCCTCCGTTCACAAGCGTCTGTCAATCTTCTGAGCGCTGCATGTCTATACGTAGAAAACAAATAATACCCGATACATCTAGCGCCATATCTGCAAAAAATAGAGCGCCGTATTATCTTCCCAAATACATCTGAGCTCAGAAATATTGCATAGCAGGAGGAAGAGGTTTTATGCAGCGCTCAGGGTATTTTGTGTATTGCAGAAATCTGTTAATGCATAGCTGATTAATACAAACAGGCATTAACACATACGCAAATGCAATTAACCATTGAAGAATTGGCACCAGGATTTCGCAGGCTGGAACGAATCTCCGGCAGAATGGTATTTTTATGTAACGTATCTGACAACGGTGACAGGCAAAGACCTACAGCAGCAGCATTAATTTATAGGTTAGACATAATGCCATCGGATTCGTATGGTGCATTCTGATGGCTGGATAGCCGTTGCCCAAGATTAGTGCCCAAGGGGTTAGCATGGATGATGAAAAGATTAAGGCAATCATGGATTTCTTCCACCTAAGAATATAACACACTTAAGAGGATTTTTTGGTCTATGCAACTATTGTAGGAGGTTCATCAAAGAGTTTTCATAGCTAGCAGCCCCATTGACAGATTGATAAAGGAAAGAGCCTCCTCTTGTAGTGATTCAACATAAAGAGATTTTGATAAGCTTAAGAGGGTAATGAGTTCATGTCTTGTTTTGGCTATTCTAGATTTTTCATTTCCTTCTGTTTTAAAGTGTGATGCTTTAGGAGAGGGGATTGGAGTGGTTTTGATGCAAAAATAACACCTCATAGCATTTGAGAGTAGAAAGCTCAAGGAGTTAGAGAGGAGTTTTTCTATCTATGATAAGGAGATGCTAGCCATTATGGATGCACTAGCCAAGTTTATTCAAAAAATTGTGATAAAAATAGATCATAATAGTTTGAAGTTATTCCTCAATCAAAAGGATTTGAATGATAGATAGCAAAAATGGGTAAGCTACAAGCCTACGATTTTGACATTGAGAATGTTAAAAGAAAGAATAATGTGGTAATTAATGTGTTATCTAGGAAGCCTTTTTTGTGTTTCATGGTTGATATATTTGCTGATTAAAGTTTTCTGTAATAGCTGAGTATACCAAGCACATATTTACTTTTGATATTTTGGATGTCGACCCACAAGATGATAGGTACAAGGTAGTTGATGGGTTCTTCCTTTATAAGGATTAGGTGTATTTTTGTTCCAAAGTCAAATATGAAGGAGAAAATTTTGAGGGCATGTCATGACATACCACTAGCTGGTCATCTAGGGTACTACAAGACATACAAGTCAGTAAGAGAGAATTTTTCAAGGTGGTGTTTCGACACATGTTAGGGAGTGCTTAACTTGTTAGCAAAATAGAGTAGAAGATCTATTTCCAATTGGTTTGTTGTAGCCTTTATCCATTTCAATTTAGAAATGGACAAAGCATTTCCATGGATTTTATCACAGATCTTCCAAAAGTACAAAGTAGGGATTGCATATTTGTGGTAGTGGATAGACTCACTTAGTATGCTTGTTTTCATATTGTATCTTTTGAATAAAAGACTCCACAAGTAGGTGATTTATTTTTTAGAGAGATATTTAGACTACATGGGCTACCAAAGAATATTGTGAGTGACAAGGACAATAGATTCATTAGTTTGTTTTGACAAGAACTCTTTTTTTTGATAGGTATGCAGTTGACTCCAAGCACTAGTTATCATCCTCAAACAAATGAGCAAATAGAGATTGTGAACAAGTGGATAGAAGGGTATTTGAAAAACTATGTTATGGGACAACAAATAGCATAGATTATGTGACTCTACCTTGGGGAGTATTGCTACAACTCCACTTATCATATGTCTATAGGTATGACTCCTTTCAAGGTACTATATGATTATGATGCATTATCATTTGTGGATTTGATTCTTTCGGATAGCAAAGTTTCTAAAGCTAGAGATTTGTTACAACAAAATCTAGATATTTTGAATGCACTCAAGGATAACTTACAACAGGCCCAAAATCAGCAAAAGATGTATGTTGATTGCCACCATTTAGAGAGAACTTTCGAGGTGGGAGATATGGTCTTTTTGAGATTATAGCCTTATAGGGAATCTTCTCTCAAAGGAAGTGCGGAAAAACTTAAGCCACATTTTTTTGGGACCTTATAAGATCATAAGGAGGATAGATGAGGTTGCATATAAGCAAAAACTTTTAGAAAACAACAAAATTCACAATGTTTTTCATGTGTCATGCTCTAGGAAGGCTCTTGGGTAGGAGGTCACACCTTCCTTAGAGCTGCTACCACTTGATGAAGAGGGAAAGTTGATCTTGGAGCTTGAAGCTAACATTGACATAAGAGAGAAGAGGCTAAGAAATAAGGTCAGTTTGAAGTGCTTGGCGAAATGGAAAAATCTCTCACTCAAGGATGCTACATGGGAAGGAGTGGAGATATTTGAGTATCAAAGTCTGAAATTGCTTGAGGGCAAGCAATTTGGGGAAGGGAGAACTGTCATGTCCCTTCCTTTCTAGTTGGCCTCCAACACCCTAAAAAAAAAGAGTGTTTTTTTAACTATATATATATATATATATATTAATTTAAGTTAATTCTCAATGGGCGCCAAGAATAGGACTTACAGGCCTAATGCAAGGAATAAAGGCAAGTTTCCGTTCTTCATTGGTCATCTGATTTTTCCTAAATTTAACATTATTGGTTCAAATCGAAGCTTTCACAATTGAGGAAAAGTCACAAAACCCCTTAACTGCAAAATCCTGAGGTTACGAGGCCAAACCCTATCCTCTTCCTTGGTAATTCTACATACGAATTGTAGTGTGCTGATCAGTGGATTATTTCAGGTCTGTCCATTTGTAGTTGCTGTTCAAGAAGTGAACACCAGATTGGGGAAAGGGTTTAATGATTTATCTTCCGCCCTGCATCTGAAGGTGGATATCCCAGCACTGCCAGCTTGATGACATAGCAAATATACTGTGCAAGTAAGGCATTTCCAGCTCTGTGGAGTCAGCACTGTAGAAGAAGCATAAATTAGATTGTAATACTGTCAATGCCTTCATAAACCAGATTATGCTATTGAGACAAATATCCAGGTCACCACATCTAGATCACCATATTGACAGGGTACTGGTCATTTTCAGGTTGCTGCATTGACAGGGTGCAGGTCAGCGGACACTCAGACTGCTGTAGCATACTCAGATCACCATAAAAGGGTGCAGATAAGCATTATTCAGACCTCCGCAGACCAGGAAACATCCAGAATGCTGTAAAATATTCAGATTGCCACACAATAGGGTGCAGATCAGCAATATTCAGATTACCATAGCTAATGAAACAGGACATCTAGGTGAGTTCAAGTAAAGGACTGCAGACTGTAAGTGATTACCAATATTTTACTCAGAACTATTGACATCTGCAAAACCCTAGACTGATATACAAGTATATAGCAGTTTGAGGGAAATTATTGTTGTACTGTTATTGTAATCTCAGACTTGACTGTACACAGAAATTTCCATTGCCAGCCGTGGCTAACAGTAGTGTTATCATATGCATGTTTCAGTTCTTAATGTTATAAGCAATTAATTTGCTTTTCAACTCCTACTGTGATTCTCTCTCTTCTATTTTGTATCTGGATATCTAATTGTATAAGAGACCAAATACATAACTGTACTACTCATTATAGCCAAGGGCTATCAAAATTCGAAAGAATAAAACAAACATGTCATGAGTATTTACTATTTTTGATATGGAGAGTACCTGAGCAGAACCATAGGTATATTTACAGTTGTTTTAGATAGCTCATCTCTCAGGGCCCCAGCAACAGCTTCAGCTATTTCCATGGCTACAACTTCCTGCATAAATTTTATTTTGATTGCTACTCTAGAAGCATGAAATGGACATGTCCTCATTATGCCAAGATGAGTGAAATTATGAATAGTAATGTATATTGACTCTACCGTACTTGCACCCAATGAGGTGTCTCAAAGACTTCCTCATGCTGCACTAACTTGTTGTCTTTAATTGGAGGCTCTTTAAAAATACATTTAGTGCAGCCTACATTTTTGTAGTTATACAAGGTTCTTTTAGCATCTTGAGCACTTGCACACCAAGAACTTTACCAAAAGTGATTATTAAGATATTTTTTATTCAGCCTTCGAGATTCACAACTCCAAAAAATGGAATACCCAACAGGTTATGCTTGTTCTCGTCTGTTGAATGTTGCATGGTCGAACTTAGAAAAACATGTGTTAATACTTTTTAGTTTTTTGTCAAATTCCCCTGTTCTTAGTTCCAAAATTGAGGCAGATGTTCACAGATATGTCTTTGAAGATTGCATTGATTATATTACTGAAATTCCTAGTGATCCTAGTGCTAAAATAGTGCTTCCCTTGATAGGGCAATGCAGTGCAATTATTATATTTATGTTAGTTGAAAGCTTTTATGGAGGAAAATATTGTTCAAAATATTTAAAGACGCCTTCTTTAAATTTCATTCCATAGTTGTTTGCAGTCATTCAAACATCTGTAAATTTTCTTTCCATATTTGCATGCAGCCACACAATTTCCCATTGATGAAGAGAGGAAGAAATGTATGCTGTCATTACACTTTCATTCTGCAGTTGTATGCACTCATTCAACAGTTGTACACTTTAATTCTATAGCTGTATGCAGTCATTCAAATGTTCTACACTTAATTTCTACAGTTGTATACGATCATACGCTTACTCTAGGTACAATAGTTTTTTTGTTAAAAATATTACAGGCCAAGGGGGTATGGAGGCAGGCAGGCATCTGACATCCCTGAGATGGTTGAGGGACATCCACAGCCATCTCTGCCTGTAAGGCCCTCGTGGATCCTGTCCCAGTTTCCTCACTGACGGTACTTTCTCTCCCATTCAGTTGTATGGGGAACACCAAGGGTGGTGAGGGGGAGAAGTATACTTGTGCAAACCTGGAATAGTACATTGTCTCATCCAAAGATAAAAAGAAAAAATAAATTATGGATATGGTGATCAGAGAACTTATGGCACCAACTTACTGACAACACTAACAGCATTGCAATGCAGTACACGATTAAATGATAAATAGGATCAACTTCCATCATTTTTTATTTCACTTGAAAGATCAAATTGTAATATACGAATTAAGTCATAAAATTGAAATAATCACATTGACAACTAGACCTAAGAGCTAAGACAAGTATACCCATTAGAGATCTTCATGTTTGTCAACAAAATGCATATGTACTGCTATTTTTCTAATCTTTTAATTGAAACGCCTGTCTTAATTCATCTGAATTCCACAAAAGACATGTCTATATTGCATTCTATTTTTTATTTTAGCCTCCCTCACCCAGAAATAAGACAAATGGAAATTGATAGTCACCTTGATTTTGCAAGACAGTATGAACAAATTATTGGAATTACAGTACCCTAAACATTTTATAGAATTTTGTAAAACACAGTTGCAATTGTCTAAGAATGAGCTACTTTGGTCATTTCTGACCATTACTGTAGTTTCATTATCCCATTCACCAAGGGTCCCAAAAGGAATACTAATAGACTAGCAAAACAGTTTAAATGCAAGAGAAGTGGAAAATGGGGCATAAAAAATAGAATTTGCTAAAATGGCTCAAATTTCCTGTCAAATATATTGTATGGAAGGTGTACATGACTACATGCAATCCAAGCTCTTCGCAATGCACTTCAAACTCTCTGGAATGAATTTACACCTTACAAATTTGGGAATTCTTCTTCAATGAATGCTGTGAAAAATAAATAAAGTCTTAGTTTGTGAATAAGTAACAAGCACCAAAGAGCACCTACTTTATTTCATTATTGATGCCAAAGAAAGAAAATAGAATACCTATGATTGTATGCCAATTTGGTGTATTAGAAAAGCCATGAAGACCATACTCGGGTTAAACAATTTCTTACATTGAATAGGGCTTCTAGATTGCAGTTAATCTTGAGAAGGGCTCTTTTGTAAATACATCTAGTACAACCTCTTTTTTATAGTTATACGAGGTTGTTTTAGCACCCAAAAATGATTACTAACATATTTTTTATTCAGTACTCGAGGTTTGCAACTCCATAAAATGGAATGCCTAAAATGCTTGTTCTTGTTTGTTTAGTGTTGTATAGTTGACTTTGAAAAAAATTGTTGAATACTTTTTCGTCACATGCCCCTCTTCTTAGTCATCATAAAGGGAAGCAATTTTCACATCCATTTGCTCAACCTCTAAATCATAAGCAATAGCTCAATAGAAAGTAAAAATCCAATGGATGTCATTTTTGCAACAAGTGAAAATATCTCACCATAATCAACACCCTCAACTTGAGAGTAACCTTTCGCAACCAACCTTGTTGTGTACTTCTCAATACCTCCATCTGAATGAATCTTTTTGTTGAACACCCATTTGCAACCAACAAATTTTCATCCTTTAGACAATAGTACAATATCCCATGTATTAATCTTTTTCAAAGATGCCATTTCTTCATCCATAACAATCTTCCAGAATTCTGCATCATTCATACCTAATGCCTCTTCTATAGATCTAGGTTCATTCATGTTAGTATTCAAAGCAAAAATACATCTCCAATCATCAGGTGAATGCCTTTCAATTGGTTGTCTATGCCTTGTAGACCTATGAATAGGTTGACTTGGAGATTCTTCCTCCTCTTTTGAAGATTTAGAGCTAGATTCAAGCTCTCCTCAACTTCTTGTCTACCCATGGACCTTGATTTAACTTTCTTAGGTGTAGAAGGAAGTTGAATCACATCTCCCTGTTTACTTTGTTTTGGTTACAATGTAACAAAAGAGAAGGCTTAGTTTCTCTAAAATAACACTTCTACTATATATTACCTTTTGTGCAATAGGATCCCAAAGCTTGTATCCTTTCACACCATAACTGCATCTAATGAAGATATATTTCACACTCTTGTTCTTCAATTTTGTTCACTTCTCCTTTGGCACATGTGCTTATTCCTTGCAACCAAAAATTCTAAGATGTCTTAATGAAGGCTTGCGACACAACCATGCCTCTATAAGTGTCTTATCAACAAGAGCTAATGTAGGAGACCTGTTTATCAGGTATCAGGCAGTGGCAATAACTTCAGCCCAAAACCTTTGTTCTAGACCAACACCACTCAACATACTCCTAGCCTTCTCCATCAGTTTCTTGTTCATTTTTTCTGCAACTCCACTCTGTTGTGGAGAATATAGAGTTATCTTTTGTCTATGAATACCACAATCCTTACAAAATCTATCAAAATCATTAGAGCAAAATTCACCGCCATTATCAGTTCTCAAACATTTTATTTTATTTTTAGTCTGCAACTCAACCATTGCTTTAAATTCTTTAAATCGATTGAAAACTTTAGATTTACTCTTTAGAAAGTATACCCATGTTCTTCTACTATAATCATCAATAAATGAAATATAATATGTTATTTTCCAATTGAAGGAACATCTACATGACCAAAAACATTAGAATAAATAAGATCCAACACATCACAAGATTTATGAGAACTCAAGTAAAACTAAACGTGGTTTTGTTTTCCATAAATGCAATGCTTTTATAAATCAAATTCAAGATTACAATTAGAAAAACCTTCAACACGATTTTTATTTTTCAAGGTCCCTAGACCCTTTTCTCCAATGTGGCCAAGTCTTTGGTGCCATAATACAATTTTCTCTGCAGGTAACTTTTATTTAGAAGACAAAGCACCTTTTGGTACCTAGAAGCCATGACCATTTGCTGAAGGCGAAACCCTCACCTCTTCCAACAGGGTAGCCATAAACTTGTTTTACACAAAAGTACTATTGCACTCAACAATGTATGCATCAAGCTTATACAATGTGCCATATCTAACATCTCTAGCAATTACAATAGTACCTCTAACCATCTTGCATCCTACATTAGAAAATATTACTTGCACACCCACATCTATTAGTTTTCTCACATATAACAAATTTCATGCTAATCCATGGATATGCAACACACCATTAATATTTTTTATTCTACTATTAGGAAATTTGATTTTAACTTTACTATGGCCAACAATATTTAAATGAGAATCATCATCCAGGTATGCCTTACCTCCATTAAATTCTTCATATTCTGAAAACCAATCTCTATTAAAGGTCATATGGAAAGATGCATCTAAGTCAATTAACCATGCATCATTACTTGCATGAGTTGCCAAAGCTGCAATGAATGCATCACCATCTTCCTTCTTAGACTCATAATTAGAATCAAATTTCTTCTTTTCTTCTTTGCAGTCCTTATGAACATGTTTAGGCTACTACAGTTCCAACAAATAACTTTAGACTTCCTAGGAGATTTAGATCTCCCCTTGGACTTGGATTTGTCATGCTTCTCATTCTTCTTGCCTTTTTCCTTAGGTCTTCCATGAACACTTAGGGCTTCCTTGGCACTAATGGATACCTTCCTCCTCATCTCTTTAGAAAGCAAAGAACCTACCGCATCTTCAATCTTCAAAATAATAGAAGTACTCCCAATAGCCATAACAAGAGAATCCCATGAATTAGGTAAAGAACAAAGCAATATCTGACATTTCTCCTCCTCATTCATTTTGACACCAACTAATGTCAATTGATCCACCAAAATATTGAATGCTTCTAGGTGGTCTATGATTCATCCACCCTTGTCCATTCTCAAGAAATATAGTTTATTCCTCAATAAAATCTTGTTCACTAAAGATTTGACTTGATACATCTCATGAAGCTTTTTCCTAGTTTTTCTGCAGAGGTCTCTTCATGGACATTGATTAAAATAGAGTTTTCTAAGCACAATCTGATTAGCCCCTTGGCTTTATAGTTCATAACATCATATTGAGTAGCCAAATTAGGATCTATAGGCCTTGAAAATTTCTCATCAAAAACATCCTACAGATCATGATCTATCAACAAATCCTCCATCTTCAACTTCCACATCTCAAAATTATTTCTAAAAAATTTATCCACCTCTATTCTCCCTGATGAGTTTTCCATATGAAAATTCCTGCAACAAGATCACAAAGTGTCTTTTGCACAAGCTCCCACTCAAATATAGATTAGTTAAAAAAAACCAACAACCCACAAGGGTAAACCCACAAAAGTGATTTACAATTCGAATGAGGAAGGAAAACTTGTAAAAAATGACCCCATGCCAAAATTTTTCATTCTGGGGGTTCGAATGAACTCATTGGTTCGAACGAACCAAAAAACAGTTTGCTCGAACCAAGGTTTGAGTGAACCCATTTAATGCATGTAGACAAAAAACAAATGAAAACCCCTTTTGGGAAGGGGGTTCGCTAGAAGCCCCTTGGTTTTAGCGAACCCCCCTTTTCCTTGATTTTTGACTTTGTTCACCAAAAAAACCTAAATTTTTACGTTTTGAAGCTCAGGTTGAGGATGAAAATGGAGGAATATTCACAAACCCAACTAGAATTAGGAAGTCCTTGGAACAAGCTATCCAATGAATATAATTTTAATATGATTTGGTTTTATTATGTATTTGTTTTTTTTAGTTTTATTAAACATATGTTTTTCATCGAAAATGAAGGTTTTTGTTTTGCACATGTGGAAAAATAGCAGATTATCAATTTTTTTTTTGGAAAAATATGAGTGAATTCGATATTGAAGTCCTTGATCCAACAAAAAAAATAAATTAGAATTTCGATATATACAAAAAAAGTTACGCGTTATACGGTCGTGCTATGTCTGAATTGTAATTGGTTTGACTTCGAAACTTGATTAAAGAAAAAATATTCAATAAAAATCTATCTAACCAAGTGGAAGCACTAGATATCAGAGTCACAAATCTAAATTCAAGAGAATTAGAATTTTATCCGTCATGGAAAAAAAGTTATGCATTATATGATGTGCATCACTTTTTAAAAATGTTGTTTTCTGAAAAAAATCAGTTTTCATGGGAGATGGAAAAAAAAGTACAATCTGATTCCAAAAATTTTGAAAAAAATATTTTTAGAATCTACAGACAAAATGTGACGAGACTCTAGTTTACATCATCTTCAAATTCCTCACGGTTTAGCCACTATAGGTGTCCAATTGTGAAGATTTAGTTAAAAATAATAATTTCAGTGTCTAATTTGGCCAAAAATTGTAAACCACTATTGTGGGATCACCCACAACTAAAACCAAAGGTGATCGAGCTCTGATACCACTTGTAAGGAAGCTAAGGTAGCGAAACAACTTCTTACACTAATCTTGAGAGGAGAATGATGCAAAAATTTTACAAATATTTTCAACAGTTACAAAAACTTAAAAAAAAAAACACAAATATCATGCATACCACAATGTAGTGATTTACATGGGGAAAACCCTTTCGGACACTCCAAAAGCTAGTTCCAATATATTATTAAAAAATTTCAAAGATTACAATATACTTGCAGAGCACGCTTCTCACTGTAGTATCACTACCAAAGATCCAGAGATGACACAATTGCTATCATACTCTCAGAATACATCACATCGCAACTGTAATACAACACCCTCATAAAATAGGGTTAACTTCTAGGGCAAGATAATCCAATAAAATATCTACCATAAGATCTAAAACCTAATAATGAACGGTCCAAATTTAAAATGTATCATTAATTTAATGTATGTCGACCATTTAAGAGTTTTTGTTAACAAAACATGTTTAACATTAACACACATCCCACTCCTCCCTCCACTTTGTGGTCCCATTGTACATATTACACCTATCAGTGTAACTAGGATATATATATATATATATATATATATATAGGAATAAACCTTATATAATTGTAAGGGTGAGACACATTTTGTATTAATTGACGAACACCAAGTTAATAAATAAACTCTCATTTACATGTAATATATGGAACATAGGGCCACATAAAAAATAAATTTTGTATGATAGGGACACCCAAAAAATATTATAAATACAACAATTATGTTCAAGTTGATATAGTCCTAGAGAATGTATTCCACCTTGAATTGATTGGATGAGAAATGATACAATGAACTATTACACCAAACTCAATTACACAATTTGAGAAAGTAAAATATTATTAAGTGATGAATGAATCCAAGTACTTGAGCCTCCTACTAATATAAGTAAGAAAAAATGAGAGATTTTTTTGGTAGAAGTTTCCTAAACTACTTTGAACCACCAATGAATAATTCCCCAAGAAAAATAATAAAGGAACAAAGTGTGCACAATACCTTCTTAGCATTATCCCACTAATATTTTCATAAGGGACCATAAAAAATATAAATGGAAAAACATAGAGAAGCTCATTGCAAAGACAAAACATCCCAATAATTTATCATACATCATTTATGTTTCTGTATGATTATGGGTTCCAACAAAGTAATTATAGCATCAATAACTACACATAATCCATGAATCTATATATTATCTCGAGGTCTATCCTTCAAGTAGAAAATTGAACACTCAATGTGTCAAGGAACATACTTGAAGAACCTCTACACAAAAATCCACTATTCCTTATCGAACATGGACACATAAATCTCCTTAGGACTTCCACTTACCTAAGTTTCATATATATATATATATAAATCATTGCACTTGACATGCAATTATCTAAGTATCCAATAAATTAAATTTTCTCAATATATTAAAGAACTCGGACCCTCTTGCAAGATAATTTAAGAAAAATGACCAATCAAATGTTATTAAATCGAGTCTTGAAACAACTATATTTTTTTTTTAGAATTTAGCATAGTAAAAATAACCATCTTAGGCTTAAAGCCTATCAAATGCCCACATGAAAAGAACTCATTGAATTGTTAATTTCAACATTTGGTAATGTATACACTTAAAATTGGTCTAGAGAAAAGTAATTAAATACATGTTATTTAATTAATAAATCTTTAATTCTTATACTTATAAATAAATCGACAAATTTATTTATATAGTTCACTTTCTTTAATTCTTCTTATTCTAAATCATTTTCTTCATGTCTTAGTAAAATAAACAAATTCCATTAGTTTGTTTTATTTAATTAACTTCCTCTTATTAAATTCGAATTTTATATTTGAATTTAGTCACATTTCTACTAACTTCTCATCTTCCACCTCATCATGTGTCTCATGAAATTAAATATTCTTAATATTTAATTAGCATTTATCTTCAACAAATTATAACCAATTTTGAGACATTTGGCCTTCACCTCCATTTGATTCTCCTTCACACTTGGCAATTTGTTCTTCTAAAGGGAACACATGCCTTGATTCTCTCCAACCTCTTAACTCGCAACTGTCCATCTCTCCAGATCAAATCTAGACTATTGAATCTTGCCACATAAGCTTGTGCCTTGGAGAAATCTATAAATAGAGTCTCATCATATAGAGAACATTAGTAATTAAACTCAATAGAATTTTAGAGAGCATTATTATCTTAGCATTATAGCATTGCCATTTTAGCATCATTTAGATTAATCATGGCATTACCATTAGTTGCATCTTAATTTTAGTAGTTTAATTGCATCCTTTCCATTATCAATATCATAGCAACATCTTAATCTTATCACATCATTTACAAAATTTTAGCAATCAATCAATCATGTAGGAAGTATTTCTTGCATTTCCAACATCTCGTTCTTCAGGTTGTCATTTGGAAAGTCATGTGCATACACAATCTTAGAGCCATTATGACTTGAAAAATCCTTGGAGATAGAGGACAATGAGACACCATTAGAGAGTTTGTTGTTTCAATTTGATTGTTGTTGTTTGAATTCTCTAATGTAATGTTTCATTGGTGTGTTATATTACTTGCTTATGCAGTCACATATTTTATACACATTTAAATTGGTGCCCACCGTGGGGCCTAGCCCCGTTTTTAACATTTTCTGAATTTTTTTTGTCCGTAGGTTTGATCTTGAATTTCGATGTAGCGCACCCAAAGCTTCTTTTAGCGCATTTACCTGCTCTTTTGGTGCATCCAATCCCTGTTTTAGCACATATATTTGATCTTTTGGCGCATTCAGTCTCTATTTTAGTGCATATGTGGCACCTTTTAGTGCATCTTCCTCCTCTTCCGACGCATACAGGATTTGGGTTTTCATTTTCTACTTTCCAAAATAGTGCATTTAGGCTGTTTTATAGTGCATCTAGTGAATCTTTTAGCACATATGGTCTTTGTTTCAATGCATTTATCTTTATTGGCAGAAACTTAAAATTTTGAAAATTGATTGATGTCTTTTTGTTTTGCAGGTACTTTAAACGCTGTCAAAGACAATTATCTGAGACTACTAATGGTATTTGCAGGGGCTGGAGTTATTATTATTTTTCTTTGATTAAATTAGGCATCTAGTTTAATTAGAAGGTTAATGAACACCATGTATGCTGCGCTTGTAAAGTGATAGGCCTAAGCTCTCCCCTTCACTGAGTGATCAAAATTTTAGACTCACTCTTTCATTTATTGCAATAGCACCTTTAGAAGGCCTACCATAGTGGGAAAAAGTACTCACCCTATGGGAAAGACCTAAGTGGGAACGACTAAAGCCAAGTATTCTAACCTACTATAATCAAATGTGATTGTGAGGAAACTCACATTCAACAGTAGTGTGCATCAATTCATAACCATCGCCAAAGCCTTTGTTAATAAAGGTTGGGAGGTCTCTTGAGGGAGTTTATCATTTTTCTGCACCAAACAAAAACCCTTACTAAGAACTTTAAGTGTAGTAGCCAGCCGAGTTAGTTTTCAAACATTATAATATTCACATTACAAGGGGAGGGAAGAATCTTCCCCCAAGATACTCACCATATAACTACTAGGGATTACTGGCCAAAAGTTAAGGAATTAACTTTTGGTTAAGACACAAAAAAGGAAAAAACACGGGCACCCTCTAGGGGGTGACACGGCTGTGTGAGCTACCATAGTTCTAAGATGTGGATTGTGATGTTATTAATGACCCTTGACATTAGGTCCGACTGATCTATTTGCTATTGTTTAATACCAATGGAAATCAAAGGGATCGGACCAGATCCTTGAACATACACTTAATATTTAGATCATAGGGTGAAACAATTGTTTTACTACTTGCTACTGTGTTTGAATCATTTTTCAAGAGATCATCCATGTTAAAAACACCAAATTCACATTCATCCACAAATAAGAAAAATAGGCAAACTTACTGTTCAGAAGATCACTCACCAAAAACACCCAATTCACAGAGTTGAAAACAAGAAAACTAGACAAGCTTCCAAAATAGTGACCATTTCCAGTTTAGCACATACACTTCCTATTTTAGTGCATTGGGTTCATAGTCTGGTGCATCCAAACTCTATTTTAGGGCATTCATTGTATTTTTTAGTGCATATAGGGTTTATTATAGCGCATTTTCCCCATAATCTAGTGCATCTCTGGCTTGTTCTAGCACATTCATCACATCTTTCAATGCATATAGAGTCCTTTTGAATGCATTGGCTTCACCTTTCAACATATATAGTCCATATTCTAGTCAATTTCTTCTAGCGCATTTTGCAGTCTGTTTAGCGTATTTACTCCATACTCCAATAGGGAGTTAAGTTGAACGTTTGTTAGATAACTTGAATCATATTTAGGGGCATTCCAACACATCACTAGCTTGTTTTAGCACATTTAACTCATCTTCCAATGCATACATAGTCCTTTCTAGCGCATTTATCAGATCTTCCAACGCATACACCTTATGTTTTGGCACATCTAGGGGACAATCTAGCACATATGAGCTCTGTTTTAGCACATTTGTGCCATCTTTTAGCACATCTGCGCCTTGTTTTAACACATCCATCTGATTCACAAATAGAGAGTTGATTTGAACATCCGTCAGATAATTAAAACCAGATTTAGGGATCCTTTCTAGAGCATAGTTTATTCCTCATTCAAACATCAGTTTAAACTTGAAGAATTTGGCTTTTGCAAGTGAAATTCTCTTAACTAAATTTGGATCAAACATCTAAAAGTGCCTAATCATCCAACCTATCTTTGATTGTTTAGTTGAGTTTCATCATTAGGATCTATCATCCTTCATCAAAAAACATGTTGTACAATTAGATTTCACCTTAGTCTCATCAATAGAATCCATCATTCTATTTGACTTGGGCATCTCATTGGAACTCCTTAAACAAAGATCAAAGTATAGCGAACCTTTATCACTTGTATGCCCATTCTAACAAGATCCCAAAAACAAAAACTCAAAGAGAAAGAAATTGAAGCCCAAACCATCATGGTTGAAGCTAAAGAAAATCCTTTCCACAGATTCCATCAACCTGAAATGGATGAAATAACGGATGAGGACATTCAACACGCTCAACAAGACCCTAAATTTCACAAATTCATGGAGAAAATTTTAGAAAAAGATGGACAAAAATACTTTTTGATGCTGGAAAACCAAGGTGTGAAACTACCTAGTGACTTTGATATTAACCAATTGAGAGGAGCTCCCAAGAGAACAAAAGCTAATTCACAAAACACAAATCCGATGCATGCTTTAACCCAACAAATGGAAAACCTTCAACAACAAATCCAAGACATATAAAGAGGAACAACCAAGAGATATTTGCTGCAAGACATCTGTCCTTATCCTTTTGATAGAAGTTTGAACATGATACCATTTCCACCAAATTGTGATCTTCCAAAATATGACAAATACAATGGAACATCTGATCCTATAGATCATGTAAGAGAATTTCGCACAATGAGCTTGGAATTTGCACAAAAATTTGGACCTATTTAATGAGATTGTTTTCAAGAAGTTTGGGTGGTCAATGCATGGAATGGTTTTTAATACTTCCACCAAGTATTAGATCATTTGAAGAGATGGTCAATAAGTTTACCACTCAATATTCCTACAACATTCAACATGAGATAACTGTGATAGATCTTTGCAACACTAAAAATAAAAAGCGTGAATCATTTCTCACATTTTTACAAAGATGGAGAAGATTATTTGCTAGATATCCTCGTCCTATACCTAAAAAAGAAAGGATGAAAATCTTCATTGATAATTTAAATGATGAGATGAGCTATAGACTTGAATTGCAATGTCCACCCAACTTTGAAAAGATGATTGAAAGTGGACTCAAGATTGAGGAAGCCTTGGTTAAAAGAGGAGTGTTAAAAATCTATAATGAAGGAAAGGACTTAGCAAACTCCTCCAATCATTATAACAACAATGAGAAACCCAAATTATGGAAAAGAAACAAGAATGCTGGTAATGATGGTGTAGCTGAAACACATAATGCAAAACCAGTCTTCAATCTATTAGGAATTACCCCCAAAAATAATCAAAACAATAACCAAGAACAACCAAAACAACAATGAATCTAAACCAGCTTCAACACCATATCGAACACCATCAAATCACAAAAGATTCACACCTTTGGGATAGTCAATTAAATCAACATTGAAAGAACTTCTTGCAACCAAACTCATAACATTACCAGAGGCACGAGATTGGGAACCAAGAGTTAAACCATCATGGTGGAACAATGCATATTATTGTGATTTTCATAGAAACAAATGTCACAAAACAAATGATTGCATGCAACTGAAACATTTGGTGCAAGACTTGATAGATAGACATGAAATATCAATAGAGGGACCTCAAACAAATGCTGATCATGGAGCATTTGAAAATCCTTTACCAAATTACGAAAAAGGGGAATCCTCTTCAACAAACACCAAAGGGAAAAATGTGAACTATGTCTATGATTCTACCATCCTTCATATTTGGACAATTGATGATCAAAATAATGACATTGAAATCAATGAAAAACAAGACATTGTTGCAGTTGATAATCAAATTAATGACATCACTTGATTAAGCATGAACAAGAAATTGTTATAGCTGGTAATCAAATCAATGACATTGTTATAGCTGAAAATCAACTCAATGAAATCAACATCAAATCAAATAAAATCAATGAAATTAAAAAGACATGGCTTCAATTGATAATCAAATTAATGCCATCAAAATTAACAATAAACAAGACAAATTTCCAGTAAATGTGACCACAAGAGCGCAGTCCAAATTTGTATTGAAAGGAAGTACATCTAAAATACCTACTATCCCTTCAAATCAATACAATATCGTAGACCAATTGTAAAAGATTCCAACACATATATCCATTAAGTTTGTATAGCTTCTGGATTCGATTGTGTACAAAGTTTTTAGCATCAACGTTTCGGATCACACTCCGTGATCCATCATCAGGATCACAATGATGGATCACCGAGTGTGATCCAAAATTTTGATGCTAAAAACTTTGTGCACAATCGAATCCAAAAGCTACACAGACTTATGATATGGATTGTGGAAACTTATTATCATTAACAGATATCCATACTGGAATTTCTCAAAATTTCACCAGCCCATAAGGAAATTTTGGAAAAGCTCTAGTGGACACCGCAGTACCAACCAATTTGGAAGTTTGTCAATTCCAAGCTATGGTGGGACATTTAACTACACCCCATTGTCTATCATTCTTAGAAAATCATGATGCATCCCTTACTCATCCACATAACGCTCCACTCCACATTGAGGTTTTAATCCATAAACATCGGGTCAAACACTTTTTAATAGATGGAGGAGGTGGTCTAAATATCCGCACCTTAAAGCTTATTTGTGTATTGGGATATTCAAAAAATTCCATAGATTCTAGAAGAAATATTACCATAAAAGCTTATGACGATGAAGAAAGATCCTCTCAAGGACTGATAATATTACCAATTCAAGTGGGACCGATTGTAAAAGATATACTTTTCCAAGTTTTAGACAAAGATTTGACTTACAACATACTCTTGGGATGACCTTGGATCCATGAAATACAAGCAATTCCATCAACATATTATCAATGTCTAAAATTCCCCTATAATGGACAAGAGATCACCATTTGAACTGATTCCAACAATCTTCAATACTGTAACACTCTCAAGGCAATCCAAGATATTTTTGTACCACACAATAGAGAGGCTCACACTTCCATTTCTTTGAGCAATGAAAGCCAACTAAATTCTTTATCAAATCAATCTGAGAAAAAGGTTCAGTCAAAAGATAATGACATTGGTGATTCTACTTCCTCAACTAGTGAAAGCCAACTAAATTATTTGTCAAAATAGTTTGAGAAATTTATATCTATTTGAAAGATAAAGGCATGGGTGAGTATTCAATTGAGCAGTCCTTATGTCTCTCATAGCTACTACCTTCTCCAAAATCATATGGACAAATATCAACATCTAGACAAAAATCTTCACAACCTACCATGCTCTTTGATGGTAAATTTGTAAAAGTAGGTACTTTGGTTGATGAATCTGAAGAAAAAGATATTCTAAATTGGATTTACAAAGATGAAGAATCATCTCAAGCATCAACTTCCAATTTACTAACATAGCCATATGGTAAAGGATTCACAATATTAGAAAAGATGAGATATGAAGGAAAAGGTCCTATTGGCAAAAGAAAAGAAGGCATTGTGGAACCAATTCAACCTATCACAATCAATGCAAAGGACAAGACAAGACTAGGATACAAAGAAGAGACAAAAGAATAAGCCAAACAACATATTTGTGAGTGAATTCTTCAATTGCAAGCTAGTTTTGAAACAGACTCAAATGGATATGAATAAGATTCACTATCTAAAGTATCTTTTAAAGACAAAAAAATCAATGTGATAAAGATGTATGCACCCATACATATGGAGGGATAGAGTTTAGGGTCTAGACCACTTGAATTTGGAACACTATATATCGATGACTCTAGTGAGGACAATCAACCATCAAGGAAGATAGATCATTCGAAAGAGAGTAACATTATAGACCTTGAAATTGCTATTGAACACCTTGAAAACATTTCCATCATGACACTTACTGCCTTTGACCTTGACCAATCCGATGATTCCTTACCTTTGGTACATCCCAAACTCATTGAATGGGAACAAACCGAGCTGCTTGAAATCCCTATCTTTGCAAATGACGATGCCATTGTCAACTTCCTTTGTTTAGAAAATCTAGAAACAAGTTCCACCAATGAATTTCATAAAAAAATTTCAAACAAGGGGAGTGCCAAATCTCTTAGCTACAAAATAATGAATATAAAAAATCGATCTAATGGTGAAAACCATGTAATGGCAGTATTAGATCAAGAAAAAGTAAAAATAAAGAGCGTATCCAACGGTGAAAACCTCTCTGAGGCACTAAATGATGGGAGATTTGACACTCTTCCCAATCATTATCATGAAAGGTCTTCAGTATTGGCTGAGCTTACACAATCCATAAACATTGGCACTACATAAATGGTAAAGACCCTATGTACCTAGTTGCATCAATGACAAAGGAAGAGAAGCCAAGTTTCACCAAATTCTTTGAAGAAAGACAAATCAAATTTTATTGGTCCTACACTGACATGCCAGGAATAGATCTAGATCTTATAATGCATCATTTATCTCTACCACTTGGAGTGAAACCAGTAAAGAAAAAATTGAGAAAAATTCATCCACACATCACCCTACTAGTGAAAGAAGAATTGAAAAAATTGTTAGATGCATAATTTATCCAACCAATTGACTATGAAGAATGGATCTCAAACATTGTACCAGTTTCTAAACTAGATAACAACATCAGAGTATGCACATATTTTAGAGATCTTAACAAGGCTTGTCTGAAGGAGTACTTTCCTTTGCCCAATATAGACATCATCGTGGACTTAACAATAGGACATGTTATGCTATCCCTCATGGATGGATTTTTAGGCTATAATCAGCTAAAGATTGCACCCGAGGACCAAGACAAAAAAAATTTCACATGCCCATGTGGTACATTTTGTTGGAATGTCATGCCTTTTGGGTTAAAGAATGCAAGAGCCACATATCAACGTGCGATGACAACTATCTTTCATGAAATGATGCACACCTTCATGGAGGACTATGTGGATGACCTGCTAGCAAAATAATTCACCAGGGAAGGACATCTAGAATTATTGGATAAAATCTTCACTCAACTGGAAAAGTTCAATATGCGGTTAAACCCAAAGAAGTGTTTATTTGGAGCAACATTAGCAAAAATATTAGGATACATAGTCTCAGCTAAAGGCATTGAAGTAGATACAATGAAAGTCAAAGAAATCATGGAAATTCCACCTCCTAAGAAGATTAGCCAACTAAGATATCTACAAGGAAGATTCCAATCCATCAGAAGATTCATCACACAACTAGCAGACAAAAGTCATCCTTTTACTCATTTTCTACACAAGAATGTTTCTTTCAGATGGGATGCAAAATGTGAAGCTGCCTTTAATCAATTGAAAAAATATTTGATGAATCCACCTATCTTGGTACCACCAACAAAGGGAAAAACACTCCTACTTTACATAGAAACTACTGAGGTATCTTTGGGAGCTTTGCTAGCACAAGAAGACTCTACAAGAAAAGAAAGGGTGATCTACTACATCAATAGAACACTGAATGTCTATGAACTTAACTACACATTCATTGAAAAGGATTTCTTGGTAGTAGTGTTTGCTACTCAAAAATTGTGACACTATATGTTAACACATACCATCAAATTGATAGCCAAGATAGATCCATTGAAATATCTACTCAACAAATCCAATCTAATAGGAAGACTAGCAAAGTGGGTGATGATATTGAGTGAATTTGACATCCAATACGTGGATAGTAGAAAAGTCAAAGGCCAAGCAATAGCAAATCAGTTAGCTGAAGCACCATTGCAAGATGATCATCCTATGCACATTGAATTTCCAGATGCAGATGTCCTCACCATGGCAACAAAACAATGGATATTATACTTTGATGGGTCTTACACTCAACATGGATTAGGTACTGGAATCCTATTTGTTACTCCTCAAGGACACACTATTCCAAAATCTTACAGGTTGATGTTCCCTTGCACTAACAACATGACTAAATATGAAGCACTAATCATTGGTATCAAGGTAGTAGTGGAATGGAAAATCATAGAGTTACAATTCTATGGAGACTCTCAATTAGTCATTAATTAGGTTAATGATGATTATCAAACAAAAGATGACAAGTTGATGCCATACAAGAGAATGGTAGATGAATTCAAGAAATAATTTATTGAGATCAAGTTTGAACAAATTCCAAGAGTAGACAAAAAAGCTATAGATGCCATGGCAACCATTGCTTCTCTGCTACAAATACCAGAAAAATGAAGTCATTATGAATTCATGATGGAACAATTGTTTAACCCTGCCTATGACAATATTGAGTCCCAAGTCATGTACCATCTCGCTAACGCTAATTCCTTAATCTATGGGAAGATCTATACCTATCTTAGAGACAATACCCTTCCACTTGATCTATCCCGAAACCAAAAATAAAACTTTATCCGTCAAGCAACTAGACACACCCTGATAGCTGATACACTTTATCGATGAGGTCTCAATGGTACTCTCCTTTGATGTCTTGAATGTGATGAATCTGAAACCACTCTACGAGAGGTTCATGAAGGTATATGTGGTACTCATTCAAGTGGTCTTACTCTCACTAAGAAACTCCTACGCTTAGGATATTATTGGCCAAACATGGAGAAATAATCTTTTCAATATGTCAAGAAGTGCACGAAGTGTCAAGTCCATGGAAATATCATACATGCACCAGTGCAAGAGTTGCAACCATTTGCATAAACCCAACCTTTCTATCAATGGAGACTTGATCTTGTGGGTAAGATTCATCCATCTTCCTCTAATGGACATAAATTCATCAACATAGCCATGGAGTATTTCACAAAGTGGATTGAAGTTGTCCCATTAACTACCATCATTGGTAAACAAATTTCCTCCTTTATCCTAAACTACATTATATGTCAGTATGGTATCCCTAGCTCCATTGTCACTGACAATGGTAGACCTTTCAAAAACCAGGATGTACAATAACTTTGTGAAAAATTTCATATCTAGCACTGATTTTCCACACCCTACTACCCTCAAGGGAATGGCCAAGTAGAAGCCTCAAATAAGACCATATTGAAAATCTTGAAGAAAACTGTCAACGAGGCTAGACGTGACTGGAATGTTCAACTAAACCCTACATTGCGGGCATACCATAATAGCATTCACACCCCTATAGGAGCCACACCATATGCCCTTGTATATGGATCAAATGCCATCTTACCTATTGAGGTTGAGTTACCTTCACTTCAGGTGTCATTGAAGGGAATCATTTCAGAGGAGGACTATCGAGTATCTAGGCTATAGGAATTGGAATTGTTAGATAAATGCTGTGAGCATGCTATTGATCATCTAAAATCCTATCAACAAAGAATGTCAAGGAGCTATAATCACAAGGTAAGACCAAGAAAATTTTAGGTTGGCAACTTGGTCCTAAAAGAGAATCCTCATAATCAATAAGATTGGGAAAATAAGGGAAAATTTGAACCTAATTGGCTAGGTCCTTTTGTCATTGTATCAGTCTATGGATCTGGAGCATATCAGTTATCTACACTAGAAGGGGACCTATTTGAAGAACCTATCAACAACCTTCATCTTAAGAATTTTTACACATAATTCATCCAGTGCTTGGCAAAAAATTGAAAAATCCAAAAAAATGGAAAAAAGATCAAAAATCCAAAAGAAGCAAAAATATGAAAATACAAAAAAATCAGAAAAAGATTGAAAATCCAAAAAAGAAAAAAAGGGAAAAATATAAAAAAAGTGAAAAATGAAAAAAATCGTCACCTTGATGAAAACCTGGCAAATAGGAATCTTGGTAACAACAAAAAAATCATAAAATTAGAAAAAAGTGCAGTAAAAACAAGTAGTGAAAACCTTGCAACAGATGCTATTTGTGATAGATTATCTTTTTCCATATATTTGGCCATCCATGTTCGCTATCTTTATGCCTGATCATCGAAAAACCTCATGTACATATTTGGGCATTGCGGTCATATCTCATCCTGGCTTGGTTATCATTGTGCATATTCACAATAAATGGTTGGTTTCTCACTGGGGGAAAAATCCTGAACTCATTGGGGGCAATTTGCTTTGAGCTTATCATAACAAACAAGCAAACAGTAAAACAATGTAGAAAACACAACAATCACAATGAAAACTCAACATTGAACATCCATCATGAATTCTAAATACCAACCATCCAAACCAATAGCCAAATCAATCAAAAACAAAATCTAATTGGATGATCTTCTGAATCATGGTTCAATCACTTTAGCATGAATGTTCAATTGTTGTATCTTGATTTTTGTTATCATTTCTCCAGAGCAACTCAAGGATGTCATGGACTAGAGGAGCTAGGATGGAGTACGATTTTTCTTTGTCTGTTGTTTGTGAGTTAATCTTTACTACTATGAAAATTTTCGCGGGACATGATCTACAAAGTATCATTGATGACATTCCAAATTTTCATAAGAAAAGGATTAGTTCTTAAGTATTACATCTTAAGTATTTCTTGCATTTCCAACATCTCATTCTTCAGGTTGTCATTTGGAAAGTCATGTGCATACACAATATGAGAGCCATTATGACTTGAAAAATCCTTGGATATAGAGGACAATGAGACAGCATTAGAGAGTTTGTTGTTTCAATTTGATTGTTATTGTTTGAGTTCTCTAATATAATGTTTCATTGGTGTGTTATATTACTTGCTTATGTAATCACATATTTTATACACATAGGTACTATTTGAAATTTATTAATTTTGGACAATACAACATGGCATAATTCATTGAATATAAAAATATCATTCAAAAATACCATGTACTCCTCTACCTAAAGCTAACTTGCTAGCCTATCATGCTTCTTTTTATAGTCAACTATATTTTTGTTAACTTTTAGCTTAGTATATTAACTAAAATAAAATATATAACAACTTTAATAATATCCTGGTTCATGAAACAAGAAAAATCACATAACACACCTAAATGTTATAGAGGTGCACACTTATTACATTCTTAATTGCTTAAATGTATTAACAAAAATACTTGATTATGACCAAGATAATAGTTGTTGGTGAACTACTTGCAAAATATTTATTTGTTAGCTTACTCATTCATACTACATTGATTGTGTGAGAATGATCTATACTTGAGCCAACATGATTAAAACATAAGGAAATTAGTCACATTAGCTAAGTTAAACCAAGCCCCTTATGACATTATTGAAAGAACAAAACAAGGAAACCATGAATACAAAAGGGTAAAAGTATAAAGCTGTGTCACACTTTTGGCCAACTTATCAACACAAGTGAATTTTAGTATTTATAACTGAAAATCAATTTTGGTGAAACAAATGATCTAGTAAGATTCATTCTAGATAAGTTAAACACTTCTGCAACTTTTCCAACTAAAATTGTTGGCTAAATGCATATGTAGCACCACTTTGAGGCCAATTTACTAAAAAAATGTAATTATTTGAAAATTTTAACATTTCAATAACTCCTACTCATATAAATAATATTTCTTTTAGAATGTAAAAGTACCCTTTTGTAGATCCATAAGTGTAGTTTTAAAATATATATTTATTTTAATAGTTATATTATTATTTATATTTAATTATTATTTTTTACTAAAATTAGGTTATCAGCACAAAAATATTAGGTTGATTATCATGCCAAGAAAAATACTAAAACTTAGTAATTTTTTTTTTAAAATATGATGCCCTAGAGAAAAGAATCAAGATTACGATAACATAATTTGTTTTCTATTTTAGATAAATATTTAAGATAAAAGTTGACGCCGACTGAAAACAACTACGTTTTAATTCATACACATTTAAATATTTATTTAAAAATATGTATTTATTAAAATTATACTAAAATATGTGGGTGGTTGGGTGGGTTCCCCCTCTATCCTCTTTTCATTAGCATGGCAGGGTGGTTTGTTGGGTTCCACAGTGGTGGAGTGGGAGGACATAGGGGGACAGTGGAGGGGGTGAGTAGGATGGTGATCACATGGCCTTGCAACTATATTTCCTTCTCCATTCTTGAGGATGTTGTAGGAATAATAGCTTGGAGGTCATTCCATATAAATTTTCCTTGGCACACTTGGAAGGTATTCATTAGCTAAGGTGGCGGAGGCCAGGTACTTGGCAGTAAATCAACTTAATTGTTTAAGTTGGAAAATTAATGATTTTTTACCATTCCTTTATGGAGCTAGAGCTGGCTAGTGGTGGTGTTCATCGCGGCTTCTATTTGTGAATGTCTGGTGGTGATAATGGTGAAATGATCTCATTTTGTCATTGAGGTCTCTATAGAAGGGTTGGCAAAATTCAGTGTGGACACTCCAATTTCTCTGCAGTTGATGACTAGACAAGCCTCTTTTAGAGAAATAAAGGATCAGTGTTTGAAGCATGTTCTCACGAATGGGGATCCTTTGGTTTTGGTGGCGACAAAAATGATTTTGGGGGATGGTCATTTGGCTGATAGGGAATTTGGAAGAGATAATCTTCACATCTCTTCTTGATTCCTGGGGTCTCCTAGATAGTGGGGTGACTAAGGACGAGGCTAAACTACTATTGGTGAAGATGTTCCGCAAAGACCTGGTGGGTGGTGTCGATGATGTGTTGAGCTTTGTTGTTGAGGGTAGAGGTGTTCTGAGACTGTGTGACCTTGAAAATATCTAGGCTTCAAATGAGGGTATGAAGCTATTTCCGTTCCTCCTTGACTTGAGCGGCCCAACTTTGGTCAAGCATAGAATGGTGGTAGCATTGGCGATTGTGTACCTGAAGTTCTTCAACTTGTTGGCTGCGGGTGGTGTCAGGTGGGTAAAGGACTTTGAAGATTTCACTATTTTATATGATTTTATGTGATAATATTTTTTTCTCTGTGAGTGGTGGTGTTGGTAGCTAGTAGGATTTCAATTTTAGTGTATTCTGGTGTTTTCTTCTTGCAAGGTTTGTCGGCTCGGCCTGTTCATGGCCATTTTGAGGTACTCTTGGTGGTTAGGGTTTAGTTAGTTCTTGGTTGGGGCCAATCCCTCATGGCCAATTTTGGGGAGGAAGTAGGTTTTGTTTGGTGGTTGAGTTGTATGCCATGGATGGCTGGGTTTTTGGTTTGCGTATGTCTTTGGGTTGGTTTTTTGGTGCTGGTGGTTGGGTCAGGTTTCGGTAATGAAAGATGGTGGAATTATTTCTTGTGTAGCAGATGAATGTAATGTTTTACATAATTATTACAAATCTCAAAACTTGAGTATCAAAAAAAAAATTATAATAAAATATATCCATGCCCTAAATTTTACAGTTAAGTATACACAAAAAATTTGAAGTAAAAAAAAAGAAAATTTACTATATAAAGCTTGACATCTCATGTAATGTCATTTTTCAATATTTTATCAACAACTAAATTATGGTGTTAATTTAAAAAAAATATATTCAAATAATTTTTTTATTTTTTCAAAAAAATACAAACATAAAATATACTAAAAAATTAACATTTTATTAGTTTACATCATTTCAAAATTCAAAACATATATGCCACTTTCTAGCGATTCAAGTTTAAAAATTAGATCAGTGTTGGTTGTTTCCTTTATAAAAGCGTGAAACAACTTTGTACTTTTACCCAAACACATGAAATAACAAGCAATGCATAATGAGATCCTAACTAAATACCCCAAAAGTCATCCCATAGGGGGATTGGTGCCATATTGATGTGGAATATTGGTCTTTTCCCAATCCCTTTGATGAACAAGCTTCAAGATTGTGATAAAATGATGAAATTGGGGTAAGTGCATGGATCTGTGACATAATTTTGGCTCTTAAGATGCCATTTATTTTTATTTTTAATTTTTCTAAAATTAGCAAAATCTGATTTGCATAAGAAAATGAAGATAGTTGCGCTCAAAATTTCAAGATGTAGCAAGAACAAAAGTTGAAGTGCTCCGATTCTAGTTTCTAAGCTACTAATTTATTTTGAACTTAATGAAGATTAAGGGTCTCAAAAAGGGGGGGCCCAAAATAGGTCTTGTTTTTATAAAAAAAAAAATAGCATAGTGCCTCTGGGCTCCCCCCTTTTTGATTAACTTTTTTTTCTATAATTTCAAAAATTCCAACAGCGAGAAACTAGCTAACAACATGTAGTTTATCCTAGTTCTTTCGGATAATTTTTTTAATGAATATATAATATTTTATGAATTTTCAAAGTGGACACATCCTGAAAAGTTGAAATTTGAGCGTGCTCCCCCTATTTTTTTTTGAAAATAATAGAAAATTGATTTTTTTTTCATCATGTGTAGAATGGAGTCTAGTTTAAAAAATGTAATTTTTTTTGCATTTCGATGAACAAGTAAAAATCTATCCTAAAACTAGCACATGTTGGTTTTTGACCAAAAAGGGAGGCATTTACAATTGAAGCTATGGATCAAAACATTAACTGAATCGAAATGAATTTTTTTTATATATTTAGATAGCTAAGAGTGAGGTTAATGCTATCACACTTTTTTTATAAACTTGCATTGAAAGACATGCAAACATGATGGGGAGTACAAACGAAAATACGAGGAAATTTGGAAAATCCTGTTAATTAACATGTCCAAAGTAGGTCATTTGGTGAGCCCAAATTTGGCACTCGCCAAATGACCTACTTTGAACAAAATGTAACTTTCCCCTCTTTGGTCAACCACTTTGATAATGCTGAGAGTGTGCGGTTTATGATCGTAGATGGATAGTTGAGGTTTTACCTTTCATATGCTCTCTACCTTGTTACCCTAACTAGATAAATCTCTATCTGTTTGAAGTCTCTCTCTCTCTCTCAGGTATCACTCCCTCCCATGCTACCGACTACTCTCTCTCACTCCAAATCCCTCTCTTAGGTCTCGTTCCCTCCCACCCTACCTAGATAAATCTATCTCACTCCAACCTCCTTTCTCACTCTCCCTCTCTCCCCCCCTCTAGTATTTTTCTCTCTCTCACTCCATCTCCCTCTCTTAGGTCATTATCTTTCTCTATCTCTCTCTCTCTCTCTCTCTCTCAAGTCTCTCCCTCCTACCCCCTCTCCCTCTCTTATATCTCTCACTCACTACCTCTATCTCTTTCCCACTCTCTCTCTCTCACTCTCTATCTCTC
>VDFB02000008.1:63746777-63774757 GCA_007258455.2 Sequoia sempervirens | reverse complement strand
AGCATGTCACTAGTGGAAGATTCTTTCTCTGGAGGACTATTGTCTATGTGTCCCATGGAGGCAAGTGTCTCAGTTTGGAAAGGGTCAATAGTCAAGGCTTGTATAGGGTTGTCAAGTGTTTGATCATAAATGGCATAAAGGTCAAGGAGTGGATCGTTTTGGATTTCTTGGTCAATGGTAGGGTCTTGGTCAAAGACAGGTTGTCATGGATGATATAATTGGGAATATAATTGTTGTTAAGGATAGGTGTGTTTTGGATGTTATGATTGTCTTGAAGGACTTCTTGAATGGACTTTAAGATAGGGTCATGGGATGGGCTACCTTGTTCTTGACATGAGGGTGACATTATAATGTCATGCTTTGGGCTTTCATTTTGACATGTATCCTCAAGTTTATTAAATGGGATTTGAATTTGAGTAATGACAAGATTTTCATGACTAGATGTGACTTGTGAGGGGGTGATTTGAAAAGGATTAGGAGAAGACGTGGGGACTTGGATGGGACTAGTATGTGAAGGGCTAGGATAGGACATGGGTACTTGGACTGGATTGGTATGGGAAGGACTAGGGACTTGGACTGGACTAGCTAGTGACGACATAGGATATGACATGGAGACTTTGACTATATTAGTTGGTAATGACATAGGATATGACATAGGGACCTAGACTAGATTGGAGTAAGGTTGACTAAAATGGGACATGGAGACTTGGGCCGGATCGATATGGTATGATGTGGGGATGTGACATGAGTTGGTAGATGGTTGATAAGGCATGTAGACTTGGATGGGATTGATAGGTGAAGGACTAGCATATGATTTGGAGACTTGGTATGGACTAGTGGATAGTTGGTTTCCCTTGTCAAAGTTAGGATAAGGGTGATAACTGGACGTGTTGTGAATTAATGGTAGGATTTGTGTTAAGTGACTATGGATAGTGAGGGTAGATGGACAGAGGACTAGGACTGATGGGTTGTTGGTACGAAGGACATTGATTTTTGGCTTGGAGGAATTGTCTCCTAAAGTCTGAGGCTTCTTGGTATTGACCTCTATAGAGTAATTCATATTCAACTTTACTAGCAAGCCTATCAATATGTTGGTGAAGGGAAGACAAGGTAGTGGATGTCATGATGTTGTTAAATGCAAAGTGATAATGACGTTTGTCTAAGGGAAATGACAAATGCAAGGTGATGATGTTGTCAAAGCCAAAGTGTCAAATGAGGACCAAGACGATAATTTTGACGAAGGACTAAAATGATTAATGCAAAGTCTAAGTTCAAAATGAGGACTAAGATGAACAATGCAAAGTCTAAGTTCAAAATTAGGACTAAAATTTTTATTTTTTTATGTTTTGTTGAAAAGTTTGAGTTGTTTAAGGTTGATTTTTTGTGTCCAGATTTGTGATTGTTGTGTATAATGTTTGAGTAATCTAGAAAGAACTTGACAAGCACAATGTTTTGTATGTAAAAAAGTGCACATAAGATAAGTACAATCCTAGGTTAGGCCAGGACAATATTCGCTAGATTCCACGTGGGTTTCCCCAACTGCATATCTATAGCGTGTGAATTCAAAAGCTTGGCTACATAGGATCCCCCTTACAGTGCACTCTCTTCTCAAGCCAACCAAGCTTCCAACCCCCATGAAACTCCCATGGAAAATTGATCACCTCTACTACAAATTGTGAAAGTGTGGATGCCTTCACACCGACTGGTGTTGCGCTAGCAAATAGAAGGTTTTTGGCTAAGTACTACACAAAGGTGTTTAGTTCGGGACCCTCGTTCGAGTGGCCATACATGGGGAAAGAGATTAATCACCAATTAGGTGGCACAACAGCCTGAAGAGGTTAAGCTCAACAAGGTTTAAGGGAGTATTACTCTGTCTGTATGACACATCCGCACTCATAATCTTAGGTTTTCCCTTAAGATTCACATTTATATACGAGTCAAGGGTAGCTTGGCTTTAGCTCCATTGCTGGTTTGAGTCATGTTGGGGTGATGCAATCCCCAGATAAGCCCAATTTCTAGAGTTAGTAACCATTTCTCTTACACCCAGGATCACACGAATGCGCAAGGGAGAGGATACTCTGATATACCAAGTTGTGGGGGTAAAACAGATAAAAATGGGTCTGGTTTTCTGATCACCGAGTTTTCACAAGGTCAAAGCATATTCACCTACCATTTTGCAAACACACTCAGACATAGTAGAAAGACAAGTTCATTTTAATTGCACTAAAGGAAATGTGTATTATACTAAAAAAGACAAACACATTGTTTTGATGTTTAGTCTTTGACGTTTGAACCTGCAAGACCACACATTAGTAGTTTGATAATGATCTTCAACTATCGATCTACAAAAATAGTTAGATGTGTCATTTTTGTCCACTTGATCCAATGTGTCCTTTGAAGTGTTTTATTTTCTACACATGCACAAAACCAACAACAAACCCTAACAAGATAATTGATCACTACTATTAGAGGGTTAGCTAGTCACAACAAATCTGATTTAAAAAAAAAAAATTGATAGCAAAATGAAAAATATAGAGAACAAATCTTGTCTAAAATCTCAATAGGTTTCCAAAAATGTAAATAAATCAGAAAAATTTGTTGTTTTGCACCTAAAATTTTTTTTTATGAAAAAGCATAAAAAATTTATAAACAATACACAACTCTAAAAATTCTGATTTTTGGACTAGAGTCGTCTAATGTCATTCAAATCTGCAAAAAAAAAATTGTGAGTAGATCTGCAACTGTGGGTGAGATATAAGCAAATCTTTTTTAAACCCTAATTTTAAAATATTTGTTGTTTGACTAATAATTGTACATCCAAATTTAAAAGATAAAGAATAGACCCCTATTAAAATTTAGAGAGCTTTCTAGAAAGGTAAAAATATCTAAAAATTTTGATTATTTGCTATCGAAATTAATTTTTCATGAAAAACAGAAAAAAATTATAAAAAATTAAAAACAAATCCAAAAAATTAGATTTTTGAAATGAACGCGTGTGATGTTGTCCCCAAGCTGAAAAAATATTTTAAGAGAAAATATGTAGCCGTTTGAAAATTATGGTTGAATCTTTGGAAACTAGGGCTTTATCCACAATGATGCCAAACCTGCAACAAAAAGCAAACAAGGCCTGCAACAAGAAGAAACAAACTCCAAGAATTGCTATTTATTTTTCCAAATACATCTAGTTCACCAATGTAACTATGGGCTTAGTTTTAGGATTAGATTATGAATCAATAAAGCATATAAAATAAACCCAAAGACCTATCGAGTACAAAGGAAATTAAACAATAAAACAGTTATACCTGTAAATCAAATTTTCCATGATTATCTCCATAGTACCTTCTACCTTGCTAGCTGATGTGTTGCCCTCAGATCGAATGTGCGAGCAATCCTTGACGAAGTCCTACACCAAGCTTTGAAGGATTTGATCAAAGTCTAATGCCTATGCCTAAATGACTAAGAATGTCCATGCCTAAAGATGTCAAAACTCAATGAAATATGCTAACAATTGCTATGAAAAGTCTAAGTTTGGAAGTGAAAGAGTGTATAATGTGTCTGTGTAATATGTCAGTGTGTAATCTAGAAATGAGAGGAAAATGGCATTTTATAGAAAATTCCATTTTGAATGGATGGGTGAGATTGACTTCTAACTAAGACCTAAAATCAGAGGCCCAAATTAAATCTGATAATCCCTAATTAGGGTTAGGGAAAAATCATTAATTGAGCAATCAAGATGCCATCTAAGAAGATCAAATCAGCGGTGGAGAATAAATGAGGAAATTGATTCAAAAATAAATATTTTCAAAAATGAAGAAGATAAAGACTAGACTAAAGATCAAATTTGGAAGGATCAAGAATCTGCCCAATCACTTGATTTATGGAGGAAAGTTACCAATTTGGAATTAAATTAATTCCAAATGTGAATTTTTTGAAATAATAAATAATCAATTTTCAGATTATTTACCAAAATGAGCTAACAGTTAAGAATGAGATGACATTTTAAATAATTTAATTTATTTAAAACGAGAGGAATATTAATTTTGATAATTAAATAATTAGAAATAATTATTAAATTTAGCATATAAGATTAATTAATTAAATAAATTAATCAATTCATTTAATTATGGCAATTAGTGACCTATTAAATAAATAAGGGTATGTGCAGGATCATGATGGGCCAAAAAGTGGCGATATGATAGGTATGTGTAGGGTATGTGGCTGACGACTTTTTTTTACCCAAAATTGATGAAACAAAAAGGGTTTTTAAAGGAGATTCTTGACTTTCCACCAATATAAATTATGCTTTACTTTGAATTTAATAAATAATTATTATTAATTTTCTATTTGAATTATGACTAAAGTCCTGATAGATAGGCTGATTGAAAAACATCTATAGCTTTCAAACTGTATCACATTTTTTTAATCTGAAACATGTGTCACATTCTATGCTTCACATACTATAGGATTAAAAAGAATAAGTTGAATTTAATGAAGTTTTGACCAAGTTAAGGTGGTCAGACATATGAGTTTTTATATTTTTAAAAGTTGTAATAAAAAAATTATAATTAATTATTTACTTGGAAAAAATTTACAAAAAATATGCATCACATCTGACATGAGTCCTCTACTTATATCTAAAATATTATAAAAAAATATTATTATTTTATTGTGGTTAGGGTGGTTAGACGGACACCTACTCTAATTTTTCCCGAAATTTAAGTACTACTACATCAAAAATTTCAAATTTTCACCAAATAGATTTTTTATTTTTTTAAATAAAACTAGTAGTTTAGAAACTACATTCAATTTTCTACAAATTCTATTCTTACATATTTTTTAATTAATATATATAACTTATTCAAATTTTTATGTCAAGTTGCCTAACTTTGATTTTTCTAAATTTTTTGCCACTTAAGGGCCTATTTTTCCATGATGATCTTGTACATACCCATAAATAAAACTTATTTATTTAATAATCAGGAAGAAATGACTGAAGAAGGGAAGACTTAGACAATTAATGATGTATTTAATAAATAAATAAAATTTATTTATTTAATAATCATGAAGAATAAAAGGACATGAATTAATTAAATAATTATGAATTGTTTAATCAATAGTTGAATGTGGACCAAAGTCATAATTAAATGTCATAATTATGCTATGTTGAAAGTGGTAAAAATGAAGCTTGCAAGCCTAGGTCATTTTTAGGTGTCTATGTGCACAAAATTATTTAGAGGCATAGAATTACTAGAGATTATTGCAATCAATAAGTATAAAAGGCTGTAGAATTGATCATAAATATCATTTCTAAATATAAAAATTCAAATTATTGATCATAGAAATCATCGTTGAATCAGAAAAAAAAAATAGTGTCAATCATAGATATCATTGCTAAATCTAAAAAATTCAAGCATCGATCATATAGATCATTTTTTATTCTAAAATTTTATAGTACTAATAACAAAAATCATTACTAATTCTAAATAATTATATTGTTGATCAAATATTTTTTTTTAATCTAAAAATGTATAGTGTTGACCATTGAGATTATTGTTGAATGTAAAAGGTTGTAGTGTTGATTGCAGAGATCATTTATGAATCTAAAAATTTGTAGTATTGATTGTAGAGATTGATAATAAATCTAAAAAGATATAACATTGATCAGAAAGACCATTGTTGAATCTAAATTTTTGTAGTGTTGATCATGGAGACCAATGCTATATGTATGATTTTTTCAATCATAAATATCATTGCAATTAACTTCACCTCTTTTGTTGATAGAATTGTGAAATACATCTTGTTATGGACAAAGGTAATCATGGTTTTTCAAAACAATGATAAGCTTGTACACTTTTGAGAAGGAATTGGTTTAGAATATTCTTCATTTGTACATGGGTAGCTATTAAACCTATTTTCTATAGGTGGCTCCCATCATCTATTTAATATATGTGATATAATAAATTTTATTAGGTTTGTTAAAAACATAAACTATATTTAATCATGTATGTACCAAAATCTTTGTCATGGAGATTTGTGTATCATGCAAGAGACCTATCTATCTATATATGTTATCTAATTAAAGATCTTTGGATCTACAAGTTTGAAAATAGAGAAAATTTATTCTCAACTCCTAAATTTAATGATTTATACATAATAAATTAAAGAGTCTCAAATTTCATATTGAAATTTATATAAATTTGAATGTAAGGAAAAATAACATTCCTAGTCATTTATTTGTGATTTTAATAATTAATATTTTATTTTACTTCAACCACTAAAATAATCTTTTAATTAAAATTTATTTTGCACATCTAATTATTATATACATTTCTATATATTCATTAATATATATTTATTATTTTAATTTATAAAAGTAATAGGATGAGATATAATTAACTTGGGATAGAGGTAAGAATATAAATATTAGATTGGACATAATTTCTCAAATTAATCTTTGATATTAGGATATACACAACTCATCGATTATAATACATTACCTACAGATCACAACTAATATAACATATTAGTGGGTACCTTAACCATCTTTTAATACATGTGAATGAAAAAATACTCAAATATTCACAAGTACACCACTAATTTAGAAATTGAAGCATATACAAGGATCTTTGGGAACAATAATCTAACTATGAATATATATATATATATATATATCCACAATAATGACAGTCTACCATATTTTTATTAATGATGTCCTTTGATGCTAATATCTTTTAACATTTAATGGGGACATAAATAATGCATGTTCTTATACCATATTGTGATTGAAGATAGGGACAATTATGTTCTCATATATATAAGATAAATGAGAGATTGTATTTCTTTCTCAAGTTAATAGACACATGTAGCTTAAGAGGGAGCAACTCATATATCTAAATTTTAAAGGTTTTTAAGTGATAGGTTTACAATGCTATGGGACTTAACATTCTCCTTATTTGATTATATCTTGTATAAATAAAATAAAGTTGAAATTGATCTAAAAAATCTATGGGAATGTACAATAAATTTATCTGAAAATGTAATGTTGACACTACAAAATACAAATTTTTTGACAATAATAAAATATTCCAAAAGTAGTAAAACTAGTCTTAAGTTGTTTTGCAGTGAATAAAATTTTGGTTAAATATTAAAAACTAATTTATAAATGACATCCTATGTCCAATTATAAAGTCTACAATATTATCAATATTAAGCAACATAATGTCATATTTAGGAGATGCCTTATTATTTTTTATAAAATGTATGCAAGTGTGAGCTCATTCATTAGATTTTTCCATACATAAGATATTTCAAATCCATAGTAAGTAGTTGATAGGTTTAATGAATCTAAATTTCAATATTTTTTCAATTTATATTTTACCATCAAAGCTACCTTACAATGAATCTTTCTAATTTTTTGGTTGATAAGTTTAGTATATGCTCAAGAAAAATATTGTGCATGACAATATCACTAGAGATGTTAGAAATATACCAATAATACCATATGGAAAGGTCATTGTTTTCTCTTAGTGTTAACATATTGCATTGCATGAAAACGTTCAAAAACTCATCAATTTTCAATTCTTTTATTTATTTTTCCACTTTATCCATTTGGACATTGAAGGGACATATATGAGCCAATGTATTTCAATCTTCAATTTTAAAAGTTTAGTAGATAAAGAATCAGACAGATTAGAAGGATCATTTAATCAAAAAGATACTTATCCAGAATATGAACAAAATTCAAGAACATGTGACAAGTCTATATCATGATAAAACTTAAATAAAACATCATAATCACTTAAAAATTTAATAAAAATCTTATCATTAAAAAAGACCGAAAAAATAAAAAAAAATAAGATTGAAGAAATAAAATATAAAATGCCATACAACTTTCTTTATAATTGTACAATATATAATAATATATATTCTATTTAATTTTATCTCCTTCGTCTCTATTTGCAGGATTCTATTCGTAAGCTTTTTTGGCACACTTTAATTTATTAAGGTTGTCATTGAAATTGGTATGAGAGCCACGTGAAATAGGCTACTATTTTTTGTAGAGAAAAAACGCTGATGGAAACACGTTTTAGCTTTTCGACTCTTCAAAAAAGGTAATGGTGATTGAAGAAGAGCGTAAATAATTGGAAAAACGTTTTGACTCTTCAAGAAAGGTGATGGTGATTGATGAAAATAACATGCGATTAGTCGACGTAAATAAAGTGCTCCTTCATTTTTATTTTTTTCGCATGCAAATTGTCTTAGGTTGGAAAAACGTTTTAGCTTTTTCGCGGAAAAACGTTTTAGCTTTTTCGCGTAGAAACTGGGATAACAAAAAAATTGGAATATTGTGTTCCTCACTTTGAAACAATAAGCTACACGAGGTACATTCTAAATCAAAAGATATAATGTATCTATTATTTTTTCGAAAGATTGATAGTTTTTAATAATTTTTTGACTTTTTATTTTATTTTCATAAAAGTTTGTTGAAATTGATAGATTAATATTATAATTATATATGAATGATTTATTAGCATATATTTATAAAATATGTTGAGATGTTTTTTTGTGACATCTATTAATCTTAATTGAACACTAATCTTCATAGCAGCAAAAATCTTTTGGGGAAACAATCTAAAAACCAAAAGCATAAGATTTTTTTTAAATATCATGAAAAAATAGGAAAAAATTGGATTTAAAAACAAACGTAAAAAATTGTAGAACAAGAGATAAAAACCTCTTTTTTTAAATTGAAAGGCATTTCTATAGCATGGAAATATAGAGAGAAAATAAAATAAAGAGTTTAACTAATGAATTGTAAAATATAGTTTTTTGTAGTTTATATCCATATCGTTGATTACATTGCATTGCATATCTTTCAAACTCAAACCATTACTTCACATTTCATAACTAATAACTAGGAGCAACTAACAATTGCATTTGCTTGTCATGGCATTCCATGAGACCACATTTCTTTGAGGCATTTTTTCAAATAGTTCATTGCCTTGTCTATGCTACCACATTTTTCATACATGTCTACCAAAGCATTTTATCAAACAGTTCACTGGCTTCTCTATGTTATTGCTTACTATTATGCTTTGATAGAATTTTTCCAAGCATCCATAGCTTGTTCAAAAGCATCAGTTTTAGGCTTTTACCCATAGCAGCAAGGCAATGAACTATTTGATAAAAATGCCTCAAAGAAATGTGGTCTCATGGTGATGGAATGCCATGACAAGCCATAGACAAGGCAATGAACTGCTTGAAAAAATTCCTCAAAGAAATGTGGTCTCATGGTGATGTAACGCCATGACAATCCATAGACAAGCCATAGACAAGGCAATGAACTGTTTGAAAAATTCCTCAAAAAAATGTGGTCTCATGGTGATGGAATGACATGACAATCAAATTCCTATGGATTTTCATGGCATTCCATCACCATGAGACCACATTTCTTTGAGGAATTTTTTCAAATATTTCACTAGCTTGTCTATGCTACTACATTTTTCATACATGTTTACCAAAGCATGTTATCACACAGTTCATTGCCTTGCTATTATGGCTAAAATCCTACAATAGGTGCTTTCGAACAAGCTATGGATGCTTGGAAAAAATCTATCAAAGCATAATAGTAAGAAATAGCATAGACAAGGCAATGAACTGTTTGAAAAAAAATGCCTCAAAAAAATGTGGTCTCATGTTGATGGAATGCCATGATAAGAAAATTGCTATGGATTGTCATGGCATTCCATCACCACGAGACCATGTTTCTTTGAGGAATTTTTCAAACATTTCACTACCTTGTCTATGCTACCACATTTTTCATTCATGTCTACCAAAGAATTTTATCAAATAGTTCACTGCCTTGCTGCTTTGGCTAAAATCCTAAAACAAGTGCTTTCAAACAAGCTATGGAGGCTTGGAAAAAAGCTATCAAAGCATAATAGTAAGCAATAGCATAGACAAGGAAGTGAACTATTCAAAAAAAATCCTCAAAGAAATGTGGTCTCAATGTGCTTGTCGTGGCATTCCATCACCATGAGACCAAATTTCTTTGAGGCATTTTTTCAAACAATTCACTACCTTGTCTATGCACTACATTTTTCATACATGTCTACCAAAGCATTTTACCAAATAGTTCACTGCCTTGCAGCTATGGCTAAAATCCTAAAATAGGTGTTTTTGAACAAGCTATGGATGTGTTGGTTGTTTTTCAAGAATCAATTTGATCCTCAAGGAAGCCTATGGACTTTTCCATTTCCAATTCTCAACAACCTAAAGGGATTGGCCAACGAACGAGTGAAGGAAGCAAAGCTTTCCTCCTACACTTTGGGCTTTGCAAGACTCGAGAGGGTGATCCCATAATGTATTTAAAGACCTCTACACCTAATGACCGAATACATTGAAAATAACATATAAATTCTCATACAATAGCTCAATAAATGGAATGAAACAAGAAGTTGGCTACTCCTCTACAACACTCAACACTTAGAGCATGAGAATGGGACAACTTAACATAAAATAGTGACAATTGCAATCCATTTGAAATTTTGTTTATAAAATTGGTTTGCTACTGAATGATCAACAAGATGTATCATGAACACTCACTTAGATCAGTGCCTTAGCCTAGGAACAGATTCAATCTCAAAACCTATACTTGAGTTATTGAAATGATTCTTTGATATGCAATGGGAAGGTTTGAAATGGTTATCTTTCAAATGTGCATCGTGTTATTCATGTGAAAAGGAAAAAAAATATTGCTGATAATGCTAGTAGCATAAACTTCCAATTGAGAATAAAACATATTAAAAACAATGGGTAGAACACTGGGGTTGTTACAAACCATAAGCTTACAGAGTGCAAGAACAAATTTATAGAGCACAAGTTCTATTTGAGACATGGGCACTACTTTATAGAATGTAGACACATCTTAATAAAGAGCACACGCACAACTTTACAAAGTGCAAGTGCAATTTGGTATGATAGAGGTGTGATTCTACAATTAGATGATTTGACAAAAGATATGCACACACAAAAAACATATTGGTTGATTGACTTGACATTTTAAGGGTAATAAGTTCATTTTCAATAATGAATTTTGAGTGGCTTATTATTGGTATAACACATGAAGACACATCAAGCATATTAGCATAATCCTAAAATTAGTCAAGTGGGAGTGTATACTTAATTTGGGCCCACTAACCAAATGAATGGGTGACTAGGGTATGGAAAGGTCATGTACCACATTTATACCCCTAACCTTTGATGGAAAAGGCCCTACCAAGGGATATATGTCACCTCAACAAGAGTAAATACATGGTGAGTGATCAAATGTAAACCCTACACCACACTAAGCTACAATCGAATGGTATTCAACTAGGCTATACAAGTTCTCTAGAGAAGTCCTCTAAATACCAAAATGGTACATGAGACAACCATGAACACTATTCTATCACAAGAGTGGATCATGAACTTTTAGCATGAAATCTCAAACCAACCTTGCACCTCTTGTATTGGAATCACCCAGACATCAAGGCTTCACTAAACATGACACAACTAGATTTGGGTACAACTTTCGTTCTCCCCCTTTATATACCCCAACAGTAAAACATGGTTGATTTCATCCCTTGGGGTAATTAAATTACCAAGCAAGTCTCCTAAAGGGAAGGAAAATGCTATGTGTTTTTCATCCCCAAGATCACATGTGGTGTGAGGGGAGAGAATACACACAAAACTAGCAAATTCTAAGGATATAATATAAAACATAAATGAGTAAATGCAATATTTTTATTCCTAAGATTGCTCTAGGCATAAGGAGAGACAATACACTTTTTCCATCCTTAAAATAAAATAAAACAAGAGTTATTTAACCTACTACTATAACTTTAGTGCCTAATTATTAGTGGAAAAATAAATTTTTTTGAACAAACAAATTTGCAAAACCATATATTTGTAGTCTCAAATTCTTAGTCTTGGATAGGCATGAACCAAATACATCACTTGTTAGTAAAAAATGTTATCTCAAAAGACCAAAAATTAAGAAAATATGAAAAACTAAAAAAAAAGAGCATTTCTATGAAACAGAAGCACAGTTAGTTGAAATAGAAGTGCAAGATTGTGTAATGAGAGTGCCAAAATACAAAAATAAATAAAAAATGACACCTTATAGAGGAACAATTTTGTTAAATAGAGGCAACATGAGTCAACACAAGGGTGTCTAAATTCTCTGTGCAAGCACTGAAAGATAAAATATAGGTGCATCAAGTCTTTGCAAAGGCACAACAAGTTGAGACAAAAGTGCATAAACATTTTTCATGGGAGCGGTTTCACAAACACTAAAAATTTGCAAGGTAGGAGTTAGAATGAATTGATTTTATACCAAGTTTAAATACAAATCTATGAAAAATAGATTCTAATAATGTTCTAAGACATCTAGAAAGCATTAGGTTTATCAAAATAAGGTTTCTATGGTTAGTTCTCAAAAACCTCAAATATAAGCATGTAACTAAAAAGAAACTAAAATCCTAAAGAAAACAAGGGTTAGAACACTTGTGACCAACTAATTAATCCAAACTTGTAAATAACTAGGTTAAGGTAACACCTGAAACTATTAGCAAGAAACTAGGGTTAGTTCAAATATTTGCAAAATTATGAACTAAAGAAAAGCACAAATTTCAACAGCATAGGCTTTCAGAGTCACTACAGAGGCACTAAATTTCATTTTAAAATCATAGTGATGTGCAAAGAAAGATTGCACAAAAAAGGTACAACCTATCATTTTGAAAGTATCGATTCACAAATTTGAGCACAAAACCAAAATCTGCAAGATAGAATTCAACAAAAAGTCATGAAAATTTTAGAAAAAGGGACATGGGTCTCACTAGGCAAGCCAAAATGAGGGTATCAAAAATTTCTATAAGGTGAAATATCACAATAAAAATCCATACAACACATAGAAAGTTATACCATAATACTTCCAAAATCTATGATTGAGCTAAACGGGTGCACCCTAAGCCTATTGCTATGTTCTTAAAATTCCTTAGAAATGTGGATTGTTCTAAAGAGATTTCAGCATAATCTTGTTATAACAAATGCACTTGATGATAATGGAGAGGGAAAAAATTTATTTATAGAAAGAAGCTCAAATGGATGGAAGTCTAAGATATTTCCACAAGATCAAGGGCTCATATTGTGAGGTTCTCTCAAGCAAGAGGAAGAAGACAAGTTTCATGTGAGATCCAATGGAGAGTGGAGGCTTAAATGAGGATGCTTGGGTAAGATTATGGAGGATTGTGATAAGATTCCAAGAGAGGTGAAGCTTTGACATTTTTCTTATCTCTATGAAGGTGGAATTTAAAATTATATTTTATGGAGAGGAGAGAGATGGCCCCATCAGAAGTCAACTTAAAACATGACATTTATCACAAGTGCATTTAATGAGAAGGAACTGAGGATTTATTGGGTAAGGTGTGCATGCAAGCATATGGGGAGGAATGACACATGGAAATGGTGGAATTTAAAAATGAAGAAAAGGTTATGTGGAGATTAGTGGGGATAATTAATTAATTAATATATTTTTAGAGGAAATAGATGGTGGCTAAGGTTTAGATTAATTAAATAAATTAACTTTTAGAAGAATATGACAAAGGAAAATTAATTAAATATTTAACTAATTTAAAATAATAATGAAATAGTTAATTAAATAATATAATGTTTAATTAACTATGGGATAATAAAGAAGATTAATTAAAATTTGGAATTTTAATTGATTTATTATTTGAAGTCAGATTTGGGGTGTCTACAAATATTTTTTTTTATCATACCTTCGATTCATATTCTAGCTATTGCTCCATGGTCATGGTTGTTGCAAGAATGAAGGTGTTGTCATTGATGTTAACTGGTTAACTAGTTATCAACTAGTTGCTATTATCATTAATGTCATGGATGAAGGTTATTGGATCTATATATCAAGGATATTGAGAAATTTGTAAAAGAAAAGGTTGTAGGTATTCAGTGCTTGCTCTAGGTTTTACTCTAGTATTTCCTCCTATGTTTGTGTGGTTCAGATATGTTGATCATGGTTGTTGGAAGTTGCTATATCCAAATTTTTGGATTCTAATTGATTGTACATTGTGAGTTATGTTCACCAGTTGTGAACTGTGGTTTTCAGGGTTTCTGGTTGAGGTTCGAGAGAAATGTTGTCGGTCTAGATTTATTTTTGTTTAAGTCTTATGACTTGCGGTTCTAGAGTTAATAGATTATGATCATGGTGAAGATATTTTTTTTTGGAAAGATTAGATCAGGTTAAGGATTGTGTTTGTTTAATTGTTCTATGTTTTTTACACTGGTTTGGCCAACCTTGTGCTAGAACCACTACTCTCGAAGATCATGAAGCATTTTGGGACTTATTTGGGTCCTCTCTTAGCATGTCTTTGGGTTTCCCTCATTCTAATTCCACCCTATAATGTTTTGGTGCCAACCTAATTTGAATTTAAATGATGGATGGTTCACTTTGCATATGTTTCAAAGTTTAAGATGGTATATATATAAGATGAGATATTGGTGAAAGGTGTACAAAGAGTGGTGTGAAGAAATAGAGAATATTGATGTGAAATAGATGTGAATCAGTGTGTATGTGATGCAAGTGAGGCATATCAGTGCAGAATCTAAATTTTGGGTTTCTGAAAGTAGTGAGCTAAAGGTGTACTCTATCATTCATGCATGTCTACAAGTGGTTGAGTGAATCATGGTGGGAATCTCTATCGAATTAAGATTTTCTTCTCTATGTAACATATCTCTTCTATATTCTTTGTATCTGTGAGGAAGTGAGCCCTTTGGGTGGTTAACCCTTGTTGGACAGTGAGTCCTGATCCACACAATGATTCCTTGTTGTTTTGGTAGTGAGCCTTTGTAATCAATTTTGATATTCTCTATATTGTGAGCTAATCCTCATTGTGGTTTTTCCCTTATTATTTTTTCCATGTAAATATGGTGGTATTGTGTATATCTGTTACTTTCCAATTTTTTCCTTTGCACTTAATGTTTAATCATTTTAGCAGAGTAAAGGATTTATGATTGCTCTAAGTTTCAGTGGATTTTTTAAAGATTAAATTTTCTACAATTGATTCACACCCCCTCTCAGTTGTCTTATTCAACAATTTGTATCAAAGCTTGGTTCCTTGGAGAAGAGATTAACTGCTTAAGGAAGGTCCATGATGGCTAGCAAGATCACTTTTGAGTATCTGAAGTTTGATGGAACTAACTATGCTATCTAGAAAATACTGATGGAAGAATATCTAGAGTATTGCAGATATGATGCTAAGAAAGCTTACAAGAATCCTTACACTCCTCCTACTAATGGTCTAAGTACAGCTGACGAAACCAAGCCGCATGAAGTGAACAATAAGGTGAAGTTTATTTTGAAGAATAGTCTTGCAATTTTGAGTTGATTAAAATTCAAAATATGAAGACTACTTGAACCAAATATTTTAAGGTTAGGAATGCTATGACTCTCTTTTGCTCAATTAGGGTCTTTCACCTAATGGAAAGAGATAGATCCCACACCCAAAATCTAGGTGGTTCACTCAATCTAATGTATGTATGATGAAATTATAACTAAATGAAATGGTTATGTATGATGAAATTATAACTAAATGAAATGGTTTAGATGCAGCTAATTGATAAAATTGTTTGATTAGGAATCTAAAACTATTGAAAGGCAACTTTTTTGAAAACACATTGTGTTATATAGGAATGGACTAGAAATGTGAACAAAACTAAACAGAAAAAGGATGAAACAGAAATTGTGCACCTGAGATATGGATGGAGACTAGAAATGAATTCTATATTTGTATTGATGCTGAGTTTTAGTCTTGGTGGGACTCATTCGACATTCTAGGTGAATTAGTCCAAGTTCTGTAAAACTATTTTGAAGCCCATTTCAGACAAATGGGTGTCTAAAAATATAGAAAACTAAAAAAATGCCTAGAAGTGGGACTCATTTGCCACCCATGGTGAATGATTCCACTTTTTAATTTTTGGATATTCAAAGGTGGAAATAGGAGCCTTTGATTTGCACTTTCTGCTTCTCCAAGTGTCTGGTTTTGAAACTATCGGATTTAGGCCTGAAAGTGACTTTTTGTGGGTATTTTGACTTGTCCAATGAAGAGATGACTTGAATAAATTTTCAATGTAATCTTCAATGATTCCTAAGCTTCAAAGATGCCTAAATCTGCAAACACACAAGACAAGAAAGAGAAATTTTGGATGTTAGGCATGGGAGTTTGCTTGGTCAAACCCCTTTTAGGTAATTAAACCAAAATAGAGAAAGAATGTAATGAAACATGCAATATTGGAATTGATTACCTTGCCATGATTTTTGATATTGAATGTCTGCAACAAAACATGAAGAATTTTCCCTTGAATGTCTTAGGAAGCTAACTTGATGACTTGCAATGATGAAACCCTAACTTGCTTGACTTGATAGAGTAGATAGATGATGAATGAATGATAAGAGATGTGTGAATGAGTTAGTATATATTATGAATTAGGGCTTAGAAGGTTGTATTTATAGGGATTCTCCAAATTAGCCCATAAATTGGATCCCCAAGGCTGACATGAAGCAAAACAAAACTTAAATTCCAAAATTTCCCGCTCAAAAGTCAAAATTGGCCCAAATGGGACTCATTCACCACCTTGGGAGAATCAGTCCCACCTAGAAGGGACTCATTCACCACAGATGGATAATTAGTCCTAGAGGGGCCCATTTTCTAGCTATGATGCTAGGAAGTAAGGAAATAAGGTTTATATGATGTCTTTGTCAGTTGTTTGATCAATTTATGCCTCACGATGCATAATAGGCTATAATATGGGAACATTAATGATGATGTAAAGATCAATTAGGGATTGGGATGTAAAATTAAATGTGAAAGTGTGATTAAATACACTTTACAACACTAAAATGAGGTCCACTTAGCCTAGGAAGGCACAAGAACCAATGTGATTTTGTAAAACACATTACAACACTAGAATAACATTAAGTTTATTTTACAAGCCTTCTAGATTGATGTGAGGATGTATTTAAATACATTTTATAATGTTGAGTTAATGGAATATGGGTTCATTGAGTCTAGAAAAGTGTGAAAGTCCTTTACAACACTTTACAACACCTTTACAAGACATTGTTGAAAGGGTCCAAAACCTAGTGTGGATGTGAAAGAAGCCTCTCAACACTAAATCAAGTCCTCATTAAGTTCAATTTATCATCAATTATTTCCTAAATCAAGCAAGTTTCCTTTTTTCTATGGTACATTTAGCCCCCACTTTAGTGAGAGGATGAACTTGCTTCAAACTCACACTAAAGTAAACATTCAAGAGAGATCCGAGTGTACAGATGCAGATGACAAAGGATGAAAAAGATCAAGAAGGCATTCAAGCCCCCAAGATCCATCAAGATACACAATCATGTAATGGCAAGAACTAAGGAAAATGGGTTGGAAAAGATGCGCTCACTCTAGGTCCACAAAACATCAGGTCATTCTTGGGGTGAGATGTCCCAAAGAAGTGGTTTAGTGAGAAAGTCATGCCATTTTGTCGGCTTCCCACCATATAATGAGAAATTCATGCTAGTATGTCGACTTCCCATCATACTAACCATACCAAATTTATGCTCCTGATAACATTCATAACGCACCACAATGTAATGCTTTTTGTAAATGTTTTTTAATATGTGAAGAATTTTGCTAAAGGGGATTTTGATTTGTTCATGTAAGGTATTCTTCTTAGGGAGAATTATGCCTAATTTCTCCAAGAGAGGAGAAGTCAAGATGTTAGATCGTTATCCATGGGATGCCTCATTTGCATCAAGCCACTTTAGTTGATTGGTATTTCCTTGTCAAATCATTATTCATGCTTTGTTCACATCAGGCCACTTCAGTTGATCGTAAACTCTTGGAAAGCATCAAAACTAATGAAATCACCAAGGAGAGGACATGTCACAAGAAAAAGTAAATCACGCTATGAAATTTTCAAAAATATGTTGTCTATGTATGCCCCCGCTTTAAAGTGGTTGCGAACACCATTACTGTGAGGAATTGCTTTAAAGTAGAAGAGGATATGAGAGCTTATGTGAAAAGCCCTATGCCAAGTCATATTTTTTTGATAAGTTGTTTCATGGAGAAATGGAGTATGTCACATGTGAGTCAATCTTAAGACATGTCATCCACATCCCAAGCTTTCTCTTATATGTTCATGAAAAGTTAACGATTAGCCAAAAGAGACAACAATAAGTGACATACGGGGATAAGGTTTTCAAACCCCTTACCCCCACTTAGCACAGGATAAGGGTGAGCCTGGAATGGATGATGGTATGCTACCCCTTGTGATGGATGCAAAACATGCAATAGTGAGTATGCAATTATTCTACAACTATTACATGGCAAGGAGCAGTGACTAATGTTATTTATTTGGATAAGGAAACAAAGGTTCTGCTTGAGGATGTACCAAGGTGAGAGTGTGCTTGGAATAATTTTGTGTGATAGTATTGATGTTGAGTGAAGGCTTTTTGGATGGGTTGATTGCTATGAAAGGACAATCACGAAGACCATGATTTGATGCTTGTGTTTTAAGCTCTAGAGGGGCATGGATACTTTGTTCTATAGCATCACATCCTTTCTCAGGTTGCTTCATAATTATTTTAGTTTCAAGGTTGGCCTTGATTGTATACACTTTGTCAAATATGTGAGCAATGTCATTGTAACTTGGTTGGTATGAAACATTATTCTTAGGTGGGTAAAGGATGAGTCCGGGTTGGTTTTGAGTTTGTTGCTTATGTGATGGTGAGTAAAGAATTAGAGGATTCTTAGGATGTCCCATGGGGTATGTATGCAGTTCATTGATCGAATGGGATGTAATGGACACTTGTGAATTCATAACATTGGCGATCTTGGTTTGATGTACCCCTAAGGAATACATATCATTTTCTTGCACCAAAATAGTCTCCCTAAGAGGAGAGTTGTTAGGAGAAATACAATCTAAATGTTTGTGACAGTCAAGGATTGGTTATTCCAAAATGTCTTCATTATAAGGGAGCTATCCATGGTTGAATTGTCTTGTTCTATGATGTTTTCCCACCTAAGATTCTCATGATTTTCATCAATTGGATTGTGTAACACCATAATATCGTCTTCACTAATAGGAGAGATATTAGGAGAGGGGAGAAGTTGATTGTTGTCCATAATCTCATTATCTTGTGCCATAACATCTACCCTAGTAGGAGAGCTTTTAGGAAAGTGAGAATTAAGAGGTGCATCACATGTCATGGTTAGATTTTTTAAATAAGATTCATCACAAAGAAGGAAGAAATGAAGTGGATGACAACTAAGATTTTCATGTGTGTCAATGATTGGATCTTCTTGTTCAAATAGACCCTTCCAATTATTAGGAACATTAGGAAGGATAGAAATAATGCTATAAGTCTCAATCATTGGGTGTCTTGATACCAACATATCCTCCTCACAAATGTATTTGTCATGAGCATTGTTACAAATAGGGGAGGTGATGGGTGATGAATGGAGACTAGGTAAAGTGGTGGAAATGCATTCATTTTGTATTGTTATACTATCTTCCCAAGGGGAATGAGGAGAAGGACAAACAAGACCTTAATGATTCTCAACGATTGTACCTTCTTTCACCAAGATACCTTCATCACTAAAAGGAGAGGTATTAGGAGAAGTACAATTACGATCATCATATTTATCTATGTTTGTATTCCCTTCTAACACATAATCCACACAAATAGGAGAGATAGGAGGGAGCTTAATTTTAAGAAAAGTGGTAACAGGATCATCCCACAATAATGGGTTACACTTTTTGGCCAAACTTGACATTGAAATCAACATTTTTAGAGAAAACTTCACTGTCTGACACTTATAGTAGGTAAACTGTTAGGAATTTGAAAATGATGTAAACTAGTGATTTGTGAGATTTTTTATATAGATTTTAAATGTATTTTAAAAAAAATTGAAATTAATTGTTATTTTTTGTGTCTCTCTTGATAACTAGTTTTTAATAGTAAACAACATTTTTAAAAAGTGGTGTGTACTTTGGCAAGCATAACTTTTTTCTACAAAGGATAAAACTATAATTCTTTTGAATTTAGGTTGGTAACACAAGTATCTAGGGCTTTCATTTTGTTTCATAGCATTTTGTTCAATAATTTTCTTTTAATTAAGTTTTGAAGTCAAAACATTTATAATTTAGACATAGGTGCACTTTGGCACACATAACTTTTTTGGTATGTATTGAAATTCAATTTTTCTTTTTTTTTTAGAATGAGGACATCAATACCTAGTGGATATATATTTTTCAAATTTTTTTCCTCAAATTTACTATTTTTCCACAATGATTTTTCATCGAACTTGACATTCGGTGAAAAACCTATGTACAGTAAAACTAAAAAATAAAATATAAAATAAAAACAAAATATATTAAATTTATAGTTGCTGGAAAGCACATTTCGATCACTACAATCATCCAATTTGGTTTATCAAGTTGACTCCATTTGCACCTCCTTCCCAAGCTTCGATAGTCAAAAAAATGCATAAATTTTGAAATGGTGGAGGGGAAGGTGAAAAAAGGGAGTTCATTAGAAGGGAAGGTTCATTTGAACCCCCCTTATATGGTGCAAAAGGGGGTTCATTAGAAGGGAGGGGGGTTCATTAGAAGGGGGGAGGGTTCATTAGTAAGGGGGGTGGTTCATTCGAACCCCCTTCATTATAAGGGGTAAACCATTAAATTTTTTTTGATGAGCATTTCTAATTATTCTTCGTTCAAAAAATTGTAACCCACTATTGTGGGTTTACCCAACATTTTCATTCTCTTGTGCTAAGAGACTATCATAACTAGGGAATGCATGGAATGAAGGACTAGAAAGCTTGTTAACTAGCTTTTTCTTTTCAAATTTGGAGAAGATTGAAACCAACATTTTCAAATAACAATCTATGCTAACACAAAATGCAATGTAAAATTCTAAAATGAAATGCAATTTTTAGATGATAATTAACTGATTATGATATGTAACAATATGAGAATGCAAACTTGAAATTTAAACCATGCATGAAATGAGCTAATTTAGGCTAGATTTAATGAAATGCATGTTAGAAAAATGCAACCAACTGATACAACTAGGAAATGGAACCAAACAAAAGCCTAAAAATAGGGTTTTCAGCTTTATAAAATGCAATTTAAGGGGTGAAAAGGGACTGATTCGCCCAAAGTGGCAAATGAGTCCCAGTATAGATTTTTTAAAGAATTTTTATATCTTTTTGATGGATTTTGATGTTTTCTATGTTCTATAATGCAAATCTAAGATGCAATTACATAATTTTAGAAAAATTTAGTGATTTAAGATGCCAAAAATGCAACCTAAGTGCACTTTGTATGAATTCAAAATTTGAAACCTAGCATGCAAATTAACTAATGCAAACCCTAACGCAAAGTCAATGCAAGGATATATATATTATGGAAGACTCCAAAATCAGACAAGAAAGTGTTTGAAAAGTAGGTTCACCAAAATGAACCAAATATTTTAAGGTTAGGAATGCTATGACTCTTTTTCTCAATTAAGGTCTTTCATCTAATGGAAAGAGATAGATCCCACACCCAGAATCTATGTGGTTCACTCAATATAATGTATGAATGATGAAATTATAACCAAATTCAATGGTCTAGATGTAGCTAATTCATAAATTTGATCAATTAGGAATGTAAAACTATCGAAAGGCAACTTGTTTGAAAACACATTGTGTTATGTAGGAATGGACTAGAAATGTGAACAAAACTAAACAGAAAAGGATGAAACTAAGAGTGTGCACCTGAGATATGGATGGAGACTGAAAATGACTTCTAGAATGTTTTTTATGCTAATTTTCAAGCCTGGTGGGACTCATTCACCATTCTAGGAGAATTAGTCCTAGTTTTGTAAAACTATTTTGAAGCCCGTTTTGGACAAATGGCTAACTGAAAATTCAAAAAACTAAAAACAAGACTAGAAGTGGGACTCCTTCACCACCCATGGTGAATTATTCCACTTTTTAATTTCTAAATATTCAAAGGTGGAAATGGGAGCCTTTGATCTAGACTTTCTACTTCTCCAGGTGTCTCATTCTAAAATTGTCAAATTCAAGCCTGAAAGTGACTTTTTGTGGGTATTTTGACTTTTCCAATGAAGAGATGACTTGAATAACTTTACAATGCAATCTTCAATGATTCCTAACCTTCCAAGATGCCTAAATATTCAAACACACAAGACAAGAAAGAGAAATGTTGGATGTTACGTCATGGGGGTTTTCCTTGGTCAAACCCCTTTTAGGTAATTAAACCAAAATAGAGAAAGAATGTAATGAAACATGCAATAATATAATTGATTACCCTTCCATGATGTTTGATATTGAATGCTGCAACAAAACATGAAGAATTTTCCCTTGAATGTCTTAGGAAGCTAACTTGATGACTTGCAATGATGAAACCCTAACTTGCTTGACTTGATGGAGAAGATAGATGATGAATGAATGATAAGAGATGTGTGAATGAGTTAGTATATATTATGAATTAGGGCTTAGAAGGTTGTATTTATAGGAAATTCTCCAAATTAGCCCATAAATTGGATCCCCAAGGCTGACATGAAGCAAAACAAAACTTAAATTCCAAAATTTCCAGCTCAAAATTCAAAATTGGCCCAAATGGGACTCATTCACCACCTTGAGAGAATCAGTCCCACCTAGAAGGGGCTCATTCACCACAGATGCATAATTAGTCCCAAAGGGGCCCATTTTCTAGCTATGATGCTAGGAAGTAAGGAAATAAGGTTTATATGATGTCTTTGTTAGTTGTTTGATCAATTTATGCCTCACAATGCACAATATGCTATAATATGGGAACATTAATGATGATGCAAAGATCAATTAGGGATTGGGATGTAAATTTCAATGTGAAAGTGTGATTAAATACACTTTACAACACTAAAATGAGGTCCACTTAGCCTAGGAAGGCACAAGAACCAATGTGAATTTGTAAAACACATTACAACACTAGAATAACATTAAGTTTATTTTACAAGCCTTCTAGATTGATGTGAGGATGTATTTAAATACATTTTATAATGTTGAGTTAAGGGAAGATGGGTTTGTTGAGTCTAGAAAAGCGTGAAAGTCCTTTACAACACTTTACAACACCTTTACAAGACATTGTTGAAAGGGTCCAAAACCTAGTGTGGATGTGAAAGAAACCTCTCAACACTAAATCAAGTCCTCATTAAGTTCAATTTATCATCAATTATTCCCTAAATCAAGCAAGTTTCCTTTTTTCTATGGTACATTTAGCCCCCACTTTAGTGAGAGGATGAACTTGCTTCAAACTCACACTAAAGTAAACATTCAAGAGATATCCAAGTGTATAGATGTAGATGACAAAGGATGAAAAAGATCAAGAAGGCATTCAAGCCCCCAAGATCCATCAAGATACACAATCATGTAATGGAAAGAACTAAGGAAAATGGGGTGGAAAAGATGCGCTCACTCTAGGTCCACAAAACATCAGGTTGTTCTTGGGGTGAGATGTCCCAAAGAAGTGGTTTAGTGAGAAAGTCATGCCAGTTTGTCGGCTTCCCACCATATAATGAGAAATTCATGCTAGTCTGTTGACTTCCCATCATACTAACCATACCAAATTTATGCTCCTAATAACATTGATAACACACCACAATGTAATACTTTTTGTAAATGTTTTTGAATATGTGAAGAATTTTGCTAAAGGGGATTTTGATTTGTTCATGTAAGGTCTTCTTCTTAGGGAGCATTATGCCTAATTTCTCCAAGAGAGGACAAGTCAAGATGTTAGATCGTTATCCATGGGATGCCTCATTTGCATCAGACCACTTTAGTTGATCGGTATTCCCTTGTCAAATCATTATTCATGCTTTGTTCACATCAAGCCACTTCAGTTGATCGTACACTCTTGGAAAGCATCAAACCTAATGAAATCACCAAGGAGAGGACTTGTCACAAGAAAAAGTAAATCACACCATGAAATTTTCAAAAATATGTTGTCTATGTATGCCCCCGCTTTAAAGTGGTTGCGAACACCATTACTGTGAGGAATTGCTTTAAAGTAGAAGAGGATATGAGAGCTTATGTGAAAAGCCCTATGCCAAGTCATATTTTTTTGATAAGTTGTTTCAAGGAGAAATGGAGTATGTCACATGTGAGTCAATCTTAATACATGTCATCCACATCCCAAGCATTCTCTTATATGTTCATGAAAAGTTAACAATTAGCCAAAAGAGACAACAATAAGTGACATACGAGGATAAGGTTGTCAAACCCCTTGCCCCCACTTAGCACAGGATAAGTGTGAGCTTCGAATGGATGATGGTATGCTACCCCTTGTGATGGATGCAAAACATGCAATAGTGAGTATGCAATTATTCTACAACTATTACATGGCAAGGAGCAGTGACTAATGTTATTTATTTGGATAAGGAAACAAAGGTTCTGCTTGAGGATGTACCAAGGTGAGAGTGTGCTTGGAATAATTTTGTGTGATAGTATTGATGTTGAGTGAAGGCTTTTTGGATGGGTTGATTGCTATGAAAGGACAATCACGAAGACCATGATTTGATGCTTGTGTTTTAAGCTCTAGAGGGGCATGGATACTTTGTTCTATAGCATCACATCCTTTCTCAGGTTGCTTCATAATTATTTTAGTTTCAAGGTTGGCCTTGATTGTATACACTTTGTCAAATATGTGAGCAATGTCATTGTAACTTGGTTGGTATGAAACATGGTATGAAACATTATTCTTAGGTGGGTAAAGGATGAGTCCGGGTTGGTTTTGAGTTTGTTGCTTATGTGATGGTGAGTAAAGAATTAGAGGATTCTTAGGATGTCCCATGGGGTATGTATGCAGTTCATTGATCGAATGGGATGTAATGGACACTTGTGAATTCATAACATTGGCGATCTTGGTTTGATGTACCCCTAAGGAATACATATCATTTTATTGCACCAAAATAGTCTCCCTAAGAGGAGAGTTGTTAGGAAAAATACAATCTAAATGTTTGTGACAGTCAAGGATTGGTTATTCCAAAATGTCTTCATTATAAGGGAGCTATCCATGGTTGAATTTTCTTGTTCTATGATGTTTTCCCACATAATATTCTCATGATTTTCATCAATTGGATTGTGTAACACCATAATATCATCTTCACTAATAGGAGAGATATTAGGAGAGGGGAGAAGTTGATTGTTTTCCATAATCTCATTGTCTTGTGCCATAACATCTACCCTAGTAGGAGAGCTTTTAGGTAAGTGAGAATTAAGAGGTGCATCACATGTCATGGTTAGATGTTTTAAAGAAGATTCATCACAAAGAGGGAAGAAATGAAGGGGATGACAACTAGGATTTTCATGTGTGTCAATGATTGGATCTTCTTGTTCAAATAGACCCTTCCAATTATTAGGAACATTAGGAAGGAGAGAAATAATGCTATAAGTCTCAATCATTGGGTGTCTTGATACCAACATATCCTCCTCACAAATGTATTTGTCATGAGCATTGTTACAAATAGGGGAGGTGATGGGTGATGCATGGAGACTAGGTAAAGTGGTGGAAATGCATTCATTTTGTATTTTTATACTATCTTCCCAAGGGGAATGCGGAGAAGGACAAACAAGACCTTAATGATTCTCAACGATTGTACCTTCTTTCACCAAGATACCTTCTTCACTAAAAGGAGAGGTATTAGGAGAAGTACAATTATGATCATCATATTTATCTATGTTTGTATTCCCTTCTAACACATAATCCACAACAAATAGGAGAGATAGGAGGGAGTTTAATTTTAAGAAAAGTGGTAACAGGATCATCCCACAATAATGGGTTACACTTTTTTTGGCCAAACTTGACATTGAAATCAACATTTTTTAGAAAACTAGCTGTCACGACACTTATAGTAGGTAAACTGTTAGGAATTTGAAAATTATGTAAACTAATTGATTTGTGAGATTTTTATATAGATTTTAAATGTATTTTTTAAAAAATTCAAATTAATTGTTATTTTTGTGTCTCTCTTGATAACTAGTTTTTAATAGTAAATAGCATTTTTTAAAGAGTGGTGTGTACTTTGTAAAAGCATAACTTTCCTCTACAAAGGATAAAACTATAGTGCTTTTTGAATTTAGGTTGGTAACACCTGAGAGTATCTAGGGCTTTCATTTTGTTTCATAGCATTGTTCAATAATAATTTTCTTTTAATTAAGTTTTGAAGTCAAAACATTTATAATTTAGACATAGGTGCACTTTGGCACACATAACTTTTGGTATGTATTGAAATTCAATTTTCTTTTTTTTTTAGAATGAGGGACATCAATACTTAGTGGATATATATATTTTTCAAAAATTTTTTTCCTCAAATTTACCATTTTCCATAATGATTTTTCATCGAACTTGACATTAGGTGAGAAAAACCTATGTATAATGTTAAAAATAAAAACAAAATATATTAAATTTATAGTTGCTGGAAAGCACATTTCGATCACTACAATCATCCAATTTGGTTTATCAAGTTGACTCCATTTGCACCTCCTTCCCAAGCTTCAATAGTCAAAAAAATGCATAAATTTTGAAATGGTGGAGGGGAAGGTAAAAAAGGGGGGTTCATTAGAACCCCCTTCATTAGAAGGGGGGTTCATTTGAACCCCCCTTATATGGTGCAAAAGGGGGTTCATTAGAAGGGAGGGGGGTTCATTAGAAGGGGGGAGGGTTCATTAGTAAGGGGGGTGGTTCATTCGAACCCCCTTCATTATAAGGGGTAAACCATTAAATTTTTTTGATGAGCATTTCTAATTATTCTTCGTTCAAAAAATTGTAACCCACTATTGTGGGTTTACCCAACATTTTCATTCTCTTGTGCTAAGAGACTATCATAACTAGGGAATGCATGGAATGAAGGACTAGAAAGCTTGTTAACTAGCTTTTTCTTTTCAAATTTGGAGAAGATTGAAACCAACATTTTCAAATAACAATCTATGCTAACACAAAATGCAATGTAAAATTCTGAAATGAAATGCAATTTTTAGATGATAATTAACTGATTATGATATGTAACAATATGAGAATGCAAACTTGAAATTTAAACCATGCATGAAATGAGCTAATTTAGGCTAGATTTAATGAAATGCATGTTAGAAAAATGCAACCAACTGATACAACTAGGAAATGGAACCAAACAAAAGCCTAAAAATAGGGTTTTCAGCTTTATAAAATGCAATTTAAGGGGTGAAAAGGGACTGATTCGCCCAAAGTGGCAAATGAGTCCCAGTATAGATTTTTTAAAGAATTTTTATATCTTTTTGATGGATTTTGATGTTTTCTATGTTCTATAATGCAAATCTAAGATGCAATTACATAATTTTAGAAAATTTTAGTGATTTAAGATGCCAAAAATGCAACCTAAGTGCACTTTTTATGAATTCAAAATTTGAAACCTAGCATGCAAATTAACTAATGCAAACCCTAATGCAAAGTCAATGCAAGGATATATATATATATATATATATATATATATATATATATTATGGAAGACTCCAAAATCAGACAAGAAAGTGTTTGAAAAGTAGGTTCACCAAAATGAACCAAATATTTTAAGGTTAGGAATGCTATGACTCTTTTTCTCAATTAAGGTCTTTCACCTAATGGAAAGAGATAGATCCCACACCTAGAATCTATGTGGTTCACTCAATATAATGTATGAATGATGAAATTATAACCAAATTCAATGGTCTAGATGTAGCTAATTCATCAATTTGATCAATTAAGAATGTAAAACTATCGAAAGGCAACTTGTTTGAAAACACATTGTGTTATGTAGGAATGGACTAGAAATGTGAACAAAACTAAACAGAAAAGGATGAAACTAAGAGTGTGCA
>VDFB02000008.1:63681729-63746677 GCA_007258455.2 Sequoia sempervirens | reverse complement strand
GCTACACGAGGTACATTCTAAATCAAAAGATATAATGTATCTATTATTTTTTCGAAAGATTGATAGTTTTTAATAATTTTTTGACTTTTTATTTTATTTTCATAAAAGTTTGTTGAAATTGATAGATTAATATTATAATTATATATGAATGATTTATTAGCATATATTTATAAAATATGTTGAGATGTTTTTTTGTGACATCTATTAATCTTAATTGAACACTAATCTTCATAGCAGCAAAAATCTTTTGGGGAAACAATCTAAAAACCAAAAGTATAAGATTTTTTTTAAATATCATGAAAAAATAGGAAAAATTTGGATTTAAAAACAAACGTAAAAAATTGTAGAACAAGAGATAAAAACCTTTTTTTTTTAAATTGAAAGGCATTTCTATAGCATGGAAATATAGAGAGAAAATAAAATAAAGAGTTTAACTAATGAATTGTAAAATATAGTTTTTTGTAGTTTATATCCATATCGTTGATTACATTGCATTGCATATCTTTCAAACTCAAACCATTACTTCACATTTCATAACTAATAACTAGGAGCAACTACCAATTGCATTTGCTTGTCATGGCATTCCATGAGACCGCATTTCTTTGAGGCATTTTTTCAAATAGTTCATTGCCTTGTCTATGCTACCACATTTTTCATACATGTCTACCAAAGCATTTTATCAAACAGTTCACTGCCTTGCTGCTATGGCTAAAAGTTTTGCTTGTCATAGCATTCCATCACCATGAGACCACATTTCTTGAGGCATTTTTTAAACAGTTCACTGGCTTCTCTATGTTATTGCTTACTATTATGCTTTGATAGAATTTTTCCAAGCATCCATAGCTTGTTCAAAAGCATCAGTTTTAGGCTTTTACCCATAGCAGCAAGGAAATGAACTATTTGATAAAAATGCCTCAAAGAAATGTGGTCTCATGGTGATGGAATGCCATGAAAAGCCATAGACAAGGCAATGAACTGCTTGAAAAAATGCCTCAAAGAAATGTGGTCTCATAGTGATATAACACCATGACAATCCATAGACAAGCCAAGGCAGTGAACTGTTTGAAAAATTCCTCTAAAAAATGTGGTCTCATGGTGATGGAATGACATGACAATCAAATTCCTATGGATTTTCATGGCATTCCATCACCATGAGACCACATTTCTTTGAGGATTTTTTTCAAAGATTTCACTATCTTGTCTATGCTACTACATTTTTCATACATGTTTACCAAAGCATGTTATCAAATAGTTCATTGCCTTGCTATTATGGCTAAAATCCTACAATAGGTGCTTGCGAACAAGCTATGGATGCTTGGAAAAAATCTATCAAAGCATAATAGTAAGAAATAGCATAGACAAGGCAATGAACTGTTTGAAAAAAAATGCCTCAAAAAAATGTGGTCTCATGGTGATGGAATGCCATGACAAGAAAATTGCTATGGATTGTCATGGCATTCCATCACCATGAGACCATGTTTCTTTGAGGAATTTTTCAAACATTTCACTACCTTGTCTATGCTACCACATTTTTCATTCATGTCTACCAAAGAATTTTATCAAATAGTTCACTACCTTGCTGCTCTAGCTAAAATCCTAAAACAAGTGCTTTCAAACAAGCTATGGATGCTTGGAAAAAAGCTATCAAAGCATAATAGTAAGCAATAGCATAGACAAGGAAGTGAACTATTCAAAAAAAATTCTCAAAGAAATGTGGTCTCAATGTGCTTGTCGTGGCATTCCATCACCATGAGACCAAATTTCTTTGAGGAATTTTTTCAAACAATTCACTACCTTGTCTATGCTACTACATTTTTCATACATGTCTACCAAAGCATTTTACCAAATAGTTCACTGCCTTGCAGCTATGGCTAAAATCCTAAAATAGGTGTTTTTGAACAAGCTATGGATGTGTTGGTTGTTTTTCAAGAATCAATTTGATCCTCAAGGAAGCCTATGGACTTTTCCATTTCCAATTCTCAGCAACCTAAAGGGATTGGCCAATGAACGAGTGAAGGAAGCAAAGCTTTCCTCCTACACTTTGGGTTTTGCAAGACTCAAGAGGGTGATCCCATAATATATTTAAAGACCTCTACACCTAATGACCGAACACATTGAAAATAACATATAAATTCTCATACAATAGCTCAATAAATGGAATGAAACAAGAAGTTGGCTACTCCTCTACAACACTCAACACTTAGAGCATGAGAATGGGACAACTTAACATAAAATAGTGACAATTGCAATCCATTTGAATTTTTTTTTATAAAATTGGTTTGCTACTGAATGATCAACAAGATGTATCATGAACACTCACTTAGATCAGTGCCTTAGCCTAGGAACAGATTCAATCTCAAAACCTATACTTGAGTTATTGAAATGATTCTTTGATATGCAATGGGAAGGTTTGAAATGGTTATTTTTCAAATGTGCATCGTGTTATTCATGTGAAAAGGAAAAAAAAAAATTGTTGATAATGCTAGTAGCATAAACTTCCACTTGAGAATAAAAAATATTAAAAACAATGGGTAGAACACTGGGGTTGTTACAAACCATAAGCTTATAGAGTGCAAGAACAACTTTATAGAGCACAAGTTCTATTTGAGACATGGGCACTACTTTATAGAATGTAGACACATCTTAATAAAGAGCACACGCACAACTTTACAGAGTGCAAGTGCAATTTGGTATGATAGAGGTGTGATTCTACAATTAGATGATTTGACAAAAGATATGCACACACAAAAAACATATTGGTTGATTGAGTTCACATTTTAAGGGTAATAAGGTCATTTTCAATAATGAATTTTGAGTGGCTTATTATTGGTATAACACATGAAGACACATCAAGCATATTAGCACAATCCTAAAATTAGTCAAGTGGGAGTGTATACTTAATTTGGGCCCACTAACCAAATGAATGGCGACTAGGGTATGGGAAGGTCATGTGCCACATTTATACCCCTAACCTTTGATGGAAAAGGCCCTACCAAGGGATATATGTCACCTCAACAAGAGGAAATACATGGTTAGTGATCAAATGTAAATCCTACACCACACTAAGCTACAATCGAATGGTATTCAGTTAGGCTATACAAGTTCTCTAGAGAAGTCCTCTAAATACCAAAATGGTACATGAGACACAACCATGAACACTAGTCTATCACAAGAGTGGATCATGAACTTTTAGCATGAAATCTCAAACCAACCTTGCACCTCTTGTATTGGAATCACCCAGACATCAAGGCTTCACTAAACATGACACAACTAGATTTGGGTACAACTTTCATTCTCCCCCTTTATATACCCCGACAGTAAAACATGGTTGATTTCATCCCTTGGGGTAATTAAATTACCAAGCAAGTCTCCTAAAGGGAAGGACAATGCTATGTGTTTTTCATCCCCAAGATCACATGTGGTGTGAGGGGAGAGAATACACACAAAACTAGCAAATACTAAGGATATAATATAAAACATAAATGAGTAAATGCAATATTTTTATTCCTAAGATTGCTCTAGGCATAAGGAGAGACAATACACTTATGCCATCCTTAAAATAAAATAAAACAAGAGTTATTTAACCCACTACTATAACTTTAGTGCCTAATTATTAGTGGAAAATAAAATTTTCTTGAACAAACAAATTTGCAAAACCATATATTTGTAGTCTCAAATTCTTAGTCTTGGATAGGCATGAACCAAATGCATCACTTGTTAGTAAAAAACGTTATCTCAAAAGACCAAAAATTAAGAAAATATGAAAAACTAAAAAAAAGAGCATTTCTATGAAACAGAAGCACAGCTAGTTGAAATAGAAGTGCAATATTGTGTAATGAGAGTGCCAAAATACAAAAATAAATAAAAAATGACACCTTATAGAGGAACAATTTTGTTAAATAGAGGCAACACGAGTCAACACAAGGGTGTCTAAATTCTCTGTGCAAGCACTGAAAGATAAAATATAGGTGCATCAAGTCTTTGCAAAGGCACAACAAGTTGAGACAAAAGTGCATAAACATTTTTCATGGGAACGGTTTCACAAACACTAAAAATTTGCAAGGTAAGAGTTAGAATGAATTGATTTTATACCAAGTTTAATTACAAATCTATGAACAATAGATTCTAATAATGTTCTAAGACATCTAGAAAGCATTAGGTTTATCAAAATAAGGTTTCTATGGTTAGTGCTCAAAAACCTCAAATATAAGCATGTAACTAAAAAGAAACTAAAATCCTAAAGAAAACAAGGGTTAGAACACTTGTGACCAACTAATTAATCCAAACTTGTAAATAACTAGATTAAGGTAACACCTGAAACTATTAGCAAGAAACTAGGGTTAGTTCAAATATTTGCAAAATTATGAACTAAAGAAAAGCACAAATTTCAATAGCATAGGCTTTCAGAGTCACTATGGAGGCACTAAATTTCATTTTAAAATCATAGTGATGTGCAAAGAAGGATTGCACAAAAAAGGTACAACCTGTCATTTTGAAAGTATCGATTCACAAATTTGAGCACAAAACCAAAATCTGCAAGATAGAATTCAACAAAAAGTCATGAAACTTTTAGAAAAAGGGACATGGGTCTCACTAGGCAAGCCAAAATGAGGGTATCAAAAATTTCTATAAGGTGAAATATCACAATAAAAATGCATACAACACATAGAAAGTTATACCATAATACTTCCAAAATCTATGATTGAGCTAAACGGGTGCACCCTAAGCCTATTGCTATGCTCTTAAAATTCCTTAGAAATGTGGATTGTTCTAAAGAGATTTCAGCATAATCTTGTTATAACAAATGCACTTGATGATAATGGAGAGGGAAAATTTTTATTTATAGAAAGAAGCTCAAATGGATGGAAGTCTAAGATATTTTCACAAGATCAAGGGCTCATATTGTGAGGTTCTCTCAAGCAAGAGGAAGAAGACAAGTTTCATGTGAGAGCCAATGGAGAGTGGAGGCTTAAATGAGGATGCTTGGGTAAGATTATGGAGGATTGTGATAATATTCCAACAGAGGTGAAGCTTTGACATTTTTCTTATCTCTATGAAGGTGGAATTTAAAATTAGATTTTATGGAGAGGAGAGAGATGGCCCCATAAAAAGTCAACTTAAAACATGACATTTATCACAAGTGCATTTAATGAGAAGGAACTAAGGATTTATTGGGTAAGGTGTGCATGCAAGCATATGGGGAGGAATGACACATGGAAATGGTGGAATTTAAAAATGAAGAAAAGGTTATGTGGAGATTAGTGGGGATAATTAATTAATTAATATATTTTTAGAGGAAATAGATGGTGGCTAAGGTTTAGATTAATTAAATAAATTAACTTTTAGAAGAATATGACAAAGGAAAATTAATTAAATATTTAACTAATTTAAAATAATAATGAAATAGTTAATTAAATAATATAATGTTTAATTAACTATGGGATAATAAAGAAGATTAATTAAAATTTGGAATTTTAATTGATTTATTATTTGAAGTCAGATTTGGGGTGTCTACAAATAAATTTTTTTATCATACCTTCGATTCATATTCTAGCTATTGCTCCATGGTCATGGTTGTTGCAAGAATGAAGGTGTTGTCATTGATGTTAACTGGTTAACTAGTTATCAACTAGTTTCTATTATCATTAATGTCATGGATGAAGGTTATTGGATGTACATATCAAGGATATTGAGAAAATTGTAAAAGAAAAGGTTGTAGGTATTCAGTGCTTGCTCTGGGTTTTACTCTAGTATTTCCTCCTATGTTTGTGTGGTTCAAATATGTTGATCATGGTTGTTGGAAGTTGCTATATCCAAATTTTTGGATTCTAATTGATTGTACATTGTGAGTTATGTTCACCAGTTGTGAACTGTGGTTTTCAGGGTTTCTAGTTGAGGTTGGGGAGAAATGTTGTCGGTCTAGATTTATTTTTGTTTAAGTCTTATGACTTGCGGTTCTAGAGTTAATAGATTATGATCATGGTGAAGATTTTTTTTTTTTGGAAAGATTAGATCAGGTTAAGGATTGTGTTTGTTTAATTGTTCTATGTGTTTTACACTGGTTTGTCCAACCTTGTGCTAGAACCACTACTCTCGAAGATCATGAAGCATTTTGGGACTTATTTGGGTCCTCTCTTAGCATGTCTTTGGGTTTCCCTCATTCTCATTCCACCCTATAATGTTTTGGTGCCAACCTAATTTGAATTTAAATGATAGATGGTTCACTTTGCATATGTTTCAAAGTTTAAGATGGTATATATATAAGATGAGATATTGGTGAAAGGTGTACAAAGAGTGGTGTGAAGAAATAGAGAATATTGATGTGAAATAGATGTGAATCAGTGTGTATGTTATGCAAGTGAGGTAGATCAGTGCAGAATCTAAATGTTGGGTTTTTGAAAGCAGTGAGTTGAAGGTGTACTCTATCATTCATGCATGTCTACAAGTGGTTGAGTGAATCATGGTGGGAATCTCTATTGAATTAAGATTTTCTTCTCTATGTAACATATCTCTTCTATATTCTTTGTATCTGTGAGGAAGTGAGCCCTTTGGGTGGTTAACCCTTGTTGGACAGTGAGTCCTGATCCACACAATGATTCCTTGTTGTTTTGGTAGTGAGCCTTTGTAATCAATTTTGATATTCTCTATATTGTGAGCTAATCCTCATTGTGGTTTTTCCCCTTTTTTTTTTCCACGTAAATATGGTGGTATTGTGTATATTTGTTACTTTCCAATTTTTTCCTTTGCACTTAATGTTTAATCATTTTAGCAGAGTAAAGGATTTATGATTGCTCTAAGTTTCAGTGGATGTTTTAAAGATTAAATTTGCTACAATTGATTCACACCCCCTCTCAATTGTCTTATTCAACAATTTGTATCAAAGCTTGGTTCCTTGGAGAAGAGATTAACTGCTTAAGGAAGGTCCATGATGGCTAGCAAGATCACTTTTGAGTATCTGAAGTTTGATGGAACTAATTATGCTATCTAGAAAATACTGATGGAAGAATATCTAGAGTATTGCAGATATGATGTTAAGAAAGCTTACAAGAATCCTTACACTCCTCCTACTAATGGTCTAAGTACAGCTGATGAAACCAAGCCGCATGAAGTGAACAATAAGGTGAAGTTTATTTTGAAGTATAGTCTTGCAATTTCGAGTTGATTAAAATTCAAAATATGAAGACTATTTGAACCAAATATTTTAAGGTTAGGAATGTTATGACTCTCTTTTGCTCAATTAGGGTCTTTCACCTAATGGAAAGAGATAGATCCCACACCCAAAATCTAGGTGGTTCACTCAATCTAATGTATGTATGATGAAATTATAACTAAATGAAATGGTTTAGATGCAGCTAATTGATAAAATTGTTTGATTAGGAATCTAAAACTATTGAAAGGCAACTTTTTTGAAAACACATTGTGTTATATAGGAATGGACTAGAAATGTGAACAAAACTAAACAGAAAAAGGATGAAACGGAAAGTGTGCACCTGAGATATGGATGGAGACTAGAAATGAATTCTATATTTGTATTGATGCTGAGTTTTAGTCTTGGTGGGACTCATTCGACATTCTAGGTGAATTAGTCCAAGTTCTGTAAAACTATTTTGAAGCCCATTTCAGACAAATGGGTGTCTAAAAATATAGAAAACTAAAAAAATGCCTAGAAGTGGGACTCATTTGCCACCCATGGTGAATGATTCCACTTTTTAATTTTTGGATATTCAAAGGTGGAAATAGGAGCCTTTGATTTGCACTTTCTGCTTCTCCAAGTGTCTGGTTTTGAAACTATCGGATTTAGGCCTGAAAGTGACTTTTTGTGGGTATTTTGACTTGTCCAATGAAGAGATGACTTGAATAAATTTTCAATGTAATCTTCAATGATTCCTAAGCTTCAAAGATGCCTAAATCTGCAAACACACAAGACAAGAAAGAGAAATTTTGGATGTTAGGGCATGGGAGTTTGCTTGGTCAAACCCCTTTTAGGTAATTAAACCAAAATAGAGAAAGAATGTAATGAAACATGCAATATTGGAATTGATTACCTTGCCATGATTTTTGATATTGAATGTCTGCAACAAAACATGAAGAATTTTCCCTTGAATGTCTTAGGAAGCTAACTTGATGACTTGCAATGATGAAACCCTAACTTGCTTGACTTGATAGAGTAGATAGATGATGAATGAATGATAAGAGATGTGTGAATGAGTTAGTATATATTATGAATTAGGGCTTAGAAGGTTGTATTTATAGGGATTCTCCAAATTAGCCCATAAATTGGATCCCCAAGGCTGACATGAAGCAAAACAAAACTTAAATTCCAAAATTTCCCGCTCAAAAGTCAAAATTGGCCCAAATGGGACTCATTCACCACCTTGGGAGAATCAGTCCCACCTAGAAGGGACTCATTCACCACAGATGGATAATTAGTCCCAGAGGGGCCCATTTTCTAGCTATGATGCTAGGAAGTAAGGAAATAAGGTTTATATGATGTCTTTGTCAGTTGTTTGATCAATTTATGCCTCGCGATGCATAATAGGCTATAATATGGGAACATTAATGATGATGTAAAGATCAATTAGGGATTGGGATGTAAAATTAAATGTGAAAGTGTGATTAAATACACTTTACAACACTAAAATGAGGTCCACTTAGCCTAGGAAGGCACAAGAACCAATGTGATTTTGTAAAACACATTACAACACTAGAATAACATTAAGTTTATTTTACAAGCCTTCTAGATTGATGTGAGGATGTATTTAAATACATTTTATAATGTTGAGTTAATGGAAGATGGGTTCATTGAGTCTAGAAAAGTGTGAAAGTCCTTTACAACACTTTACAACACCTTTACAAGACATTGTTGAAAGGGTCCAAAACCTAGTGTGGATGTGAAAGAAGCCTCTCAACACTAAATCAAGTCCTCATTAAGTTCAATTTATCATCAATTATTCCCTAAATCAAGCAAGTTTCCTTTTTTCTATGGTACATTTAGCCCCCACTTTAGTGAGAGGATGAACTTGCTTCAAACTCACACTAAAGTAAACATTCAAGAGAGATCCGAGTGTACAGATGCAGATGACAAAGGATGAAAAAGATCAAGAAGGCATTCAAGCCCCCAAGATCCATCAAGATACACAATCATGTAATGGCAAGAACTAAGGAAAATGGGCTGGAAAAGATGCGCTCACTCTAGGTCCACAAAACATCAGGTCGTTCTTGGGGTGAGATGTCCCAAAGAAGTGGTTTAGTGAGAAAGTCATGCCATTTTGTCGGCTTCCCACCATATAATGAGAAATTCATGCTAGTATGTCGACTTCCCATCATACTAACCATACCAAATTTATGCTCCTGATAACATTCATAACGCACCACAATGTAATGCTTTTTGTAAATGTTTTTTAATATGTGAAGAATTTTGCTAAAGGGGATTTTGATTTGTTCATGTAAGGTATTCTTCTTAGGGAGCATTATGCATAATTTCTCCAAGAGAGGAGAAGTCAATATGTTAGATCGTTATCCATGGGATGCCTCATTTGCATCAAGCCACTTTAGTTGATCGGTATTTCCTTGTCAAATCATTATTCATGCTTTGTTCACATCAGGCCACTTCAGTTGATAGTAAACTCTTGGAAAGCATCAAAACTAATGAAATCACCAAGGAGAGGACATGTCACAAGAAAAAGTAAATCACGCTATGAAATTTTCAAAAATATGTTGTCTATGTATGCCCCCGCTTTAAAGTGGTTGCGAACACCATTACTGTGAGGAATTGCTTTAAAGTAGAAGAGGATATGAGAGCTTATGTGAAAAGCCCTATGCCAAGTCATATTTTTTTGATAAGTTGTTTCAAGGAGAAATGGAGTATGTCACATGTGAGTCAATCTTAATACATGTCATCCACATCCCAAGCATTCTCTTATATGTTCATGAAAAGTTAACAATTAGCCAAAAGAGACAACAATAAGTGACATACGAGGATAAGGTTGTCAAACCCCTTGCCCCCACTTAGCACAGGATAAGTGTGAGCTTCGAATGGATGATGGTATGCTACCCCTTGTGATGGATGCAAAACATGCAATAGTGAGTATGCAATTATTCTACAACTATTACATGGCAAGGAGCAGTGACTAATGTTATTTATTTGGATAAGGAAACAAAGGTTCTGCTTGAGGATGTACCAAGGTGAGAGTGTGCTTGGAATAATTTTGTGTGATAGTATTGATGTTGAGTGAAGGCTTTTTGGATGGGTTGATTGCTATGAAAGGACAATCACGAAGACCATGATTTGATGCTTGTGTTTTAAGCTCTAGAGGGGCATGGATACTTTGTTCTATAGCATCACATCCTTTCTCAGGTTGCTTCATAATTATTTTAGTTTCAAGGTTGGCCTTGATTGTATACACTTTGTCAAATATGTGAGCAATGTCATTGTAACTTGGTTGGTATGAAACATTATTCTTAGGTGGGTAAAGGATGAGTCCGGGTTGGTTTTGAGTTTGTTGCTTATGTGATGGTGAGTAAAGAATTAGAGGATTCTTAGGATGTCCCATGGGGTATGTATGCAGTTCATTGATCGAATGGGATGTAATGGACACTTGTGAATTCATAACATTGGCGATCTTGGTTTGATGTACCCCTAAGGAATACATATCATTTTATTGCACCAAAATAGTCTCCCTAAGAGGAGAGTTGTTAGGAAAAATACAATCTAAATGTTTGTGACAGTCAAGGATTGGTTATTCCAAAATGTCTTCATTATAAGGGAGCTATCCATGGTTGAATTTTCTTGTTCTATGATGTTTTCCCACATAATATTCTCATGATTTTCATCAATTGGATTGTGTAACACCATAATATCATCTTCACTAATAGGAGAGATATTAGGAGAGGGGAGAAGTTGATTGTTTTCCATAATCTCATTGTCTTGTGCCATAACATCTACCCTAGTAGGAGAGCTTTTAGGTAAGTGAGAATTAAGAGGTGCATCACATGTCATGGTTAGATGTTTTAAAGAAGATTCATCACAAAGAGGGAAGAAATGAAGGGGATGACAACTAGGATTTTCATGTGTGTCAATGATTGGATCTTCTTGTTCAAATAGACCCTTCCAATTATTAGGAACATTAGGAAGGAGAGAAATAATGCTATAAGTCTCAATCATTGGGTGTCTTGATACCAACATATCCTCCTCACAAATGTATTTGTCATGAGCATTGTTACAAATAGGGGAGGTGATGGGTGATGCATGGAGACTAGGTAAAGTGGTGGAAATGCATTCATTTTGTATTTTTATACTATCTTCCCAAGGGGAATGCGGAGAAGGACAAACAAGACCTTAATGATTCTCAACGATTGTACCTTCTTTCACCAAGATACCTTCTTCACTAAAAGGAGAGGTATTAGGAGAAGTACAATTATGATCATCATATTTATCTATGTTTGTATTCCCTTCTAACACATAATCCACAACAAATAGGAGAGATAGGAGGGAGTTTAATTTTAAGAAAAGTGGTAACATTTTCATTCTCTTGTGCTAAGAGACTATCATAACTAGGGAATGCATGGAATGAAGGACTAGAAAGCTTGTTAACTAGCTTTTTCTTTTCAAATTTGGAGAAGATTGAAACCAACATTTTCAAATAACAATCTATGCTAACACAAAATGCAATGTAAAAGTCTGAAATGAAATGCAATTTTTAGATGATAATTAACTGATTATGATATGTAACAATATGAGAATGCAAACTTGAAATTTAAACCATGCATGAAATGAGCTAATTTAGGATAGATTTAATGAAATGCATGTTATAAAAATGCAATCAACTGATACAGCTAGGAAATGGAACCAAACAAAAGCATAAAAATAGGGTTTTCAGCTCTATAAAATGCAATTTCAGTGGTGAAAAGGGATTGATTCGCCCAAAGTGGCGAATGAGTCCCAGTATAGATTTTTTAAAGAATTTTTATATCTTTTTGATGGATTTTGATGTTTTCTATGTTCTATAATGCAAATCTAAGATGCAATTACATAATTTTAGAAAATTTTAGTGATTTAAGATGCCAAAAATGCAACCTAAGTGCACTTTTTATGAATTCAAAATTTGAAACCTAGCATGCAAATTAACTAATGCAAACCCTAATGCAAAGTCAATGCAAGGATATATATATATATATATATATATATATATATATATATTATGGAAGACTCCAAAATCAGACAAGAAAGTGTTTGAAAAGTAGGTTCACCAAAATGAACCAAATATTTTAAGGTTAGGAATGCTATGACTCTTTTTCTCAATTAAGGTCTTTCACCTAATGGAAAGAGATAGATCCCACACCTAGAATCTATGTGGTTCACTCAATATAATGTATGAATGATGAAATTATAACCAAATTCAATGGTCTAGATGTAGCTAATTCATCAATTTGATCAATTAAGAATGTAAAACTATCGAAAGGCAACTTGTTTGAAAACACATTGTGTTATGTAGGAATGGACTAGAAATGTGAACAAAACTAAACAGAAAAGGATGAAACTAAGAGTGTGCACCTGAGATATGGATGGAGACTGAAAATGACTTCTAGAATGTTTTTTATGCTAATTTTCAATCCTAGTGGGACTCATTCACCATTCTAGGAGAATTAGTCCTAGTTCTGTAAGACTGTTTTGAAGCCAGTTTTGGACAAATGGCTGACTGAAAATTCAAAAAACTAAAAACAAGCCTAGAAGTGGGACTCCTTCACCACCCATGGTGAATTATTCCATTTTTTAATTTCTAAATATTCAAAGGTGGAAATGGGAGCCTTTGATCTAGACTTTCTACTTCTCCAGGTGTCTCATTCTAAAATTATCAAATTCAAGCCTGAAAGTGACTTTTTGTGGGTATTTTGACTTTTCCAATGAAGAGATGACTTGAATAAATTTACAATGCAATATTCAATGTTTCCTAACCTTCCAAGATGCCTAAATATTCAAACACAGAAGACAAGAAAGAGAAATGTTGGATGTTACGTCATGGGGGTTTGCCTTGGTCAAACCCCTTTTAGGTAATTAAACCAAAATAGAGAAAGAATGTAATGAAACATGCAATAATATAGTTGATTACCTTTCCATGATGTTTTATCTTGAATTCTACAACAAAACATGAAGATTTCTCCCCTGAATGTCTTAGGAAGCTAACTTGATGACTTGCAATGATGAAACCCTAACTTGACTTGATAGAGTAGATAGATGATGAATGAATGATAAGAGATGCGTGAATGAGTTAGGAGATTATGAATTAGGGCTTAGAATGTTGTATTTATAGGAAATTCTCTAAATTATCCTATAAATTGGATCCCCAAGGCTAACATGAAGAAAAACAAAACTTAAATTTCAAAATTTCCCACTCAAAAGTCAAAATTGACCCAAATGGGACTCATTCACCACCTTGGGTGAATTAGTCCCACCTGGTAGGGACTCATTCACCATAGATGGTGAATTAGTCCCAGAGGGGCCCATTTTCAAGCTATGATGCTAGGAAGCAAGGATATAAGGTTTATATGATGTCTTTTTCAGTTGTTTGATCAATTTATGCCTCAAGATGCACAATACGGGGTAATAGGTGTTGGAAAAATGAAGAACATCTCATTTTGTTGTCATTGATGTCACCATGATATATGAGTTGCAACTGCAAGATCAAGACTAAAGTTACTCTGGTATTCTAGTTCAGTATCTGAATCAGTATTTCACTTACATCCTTCGATGTTGTACACATTTTTTCTCTGGTGATCACTATTGCTTACGGTTTTGGGAAATGGTTTATAGGTTTCAAAAGCATGTTCATACAAGATCTCATGAATCCAGTTGTTTGTATGGTGTCACGTTGGTGTTTTGCAGTTATGTTTTTTAGTCCATCTCTGGCCAACTTGATGGATTTATTATGTAAATTAACTTTTTATATGCAAACATATGTGTGACCTATTTTAGGTCTCTATTGACTTGTTGAAGCGTGTGGGTTATCTTTTTCATAGCTTGAGGCTGACAGTTGATATTTTTGGTAAATGAGAAGTGCATCTAATTAGGTTGACCTAATTGATGCTTGTGAAGAGATTGGATATATATAACAGATAGTTTTTGGAGATGTGATAAGATGATACAAAGTAGTGCAAATATGATGAAGTGTGTCAAGTCCATTTATTGAGCTTTATTTGGAACTAAATATCCATTCATTAGGTGTACTCTATCAGTTCATTTTCTAGATGAAAGCCATTCCATCATTGTAATTTTGTAGGCAGTGAGCCTTTGTTTTGGACAGTGAGTCTTGGTAGTGAGCTACTCATTTTGTAATATTTTATAACTGGTTATACTATATTGTGAGCTAACACTCACTATGGTTTTTCCCATTTTTTGGTTTTCCATGTAAAAATTATAGTGTTCATGTGTCTTCTGTTTCCATGCTCTATTAATGATCTTATTTATCTTTGTTATTTTATGCATTGGAATAGTTGGATTGCATCTAATCATAAAATTTAAGAATATATTGATTCACCCTCCTTCTTAGTATCTTGGACTTTCAACAATTGGTATCAAAGCTCAATTCCTTTGGTTAAGCCTAACATCTTGAGGGAGATCCTAAAGATGGAAGAAATGGATAATAAAGGAGAGCTATGGATTGCTCTTGAGGATCTTGATAAATTTGAAAGAGAAAATAGAGATCTAAAAGAGAATATTGAAGAAGTGAATTATGAATGTGTCTGAAAACTTAAGGAGCAATTAAAAAAATTTAAAGACAGGCATAAGGAAGTAATTGATCAGTTGAAGAAGGAAAATGAAGAGATTTCCGATTTGAAAGTGCAAGTGGAAGAGAAGAAAAGAATAGAAGAATGTCTTAAAAAATTGGTACAAATCAAGTCTAAAGATTGCACTAATCTTCAGCAAGAAATTGTGAATCTGAAAGTGGATCTAGAGAAGGTGAAACTCTGTGAAAACAACTTCAAATCTAGCTTGGATAGGCTTGATGAATTGATTGCTAGACAAAAACTGAGTAAAGATAAAGGTGGTATGGGAAATGATACCAGTGAAATTTCTAAGACTATGAACAATTAGAAGAATTTGAATAAAGTAAAACATAAAGAAAAATCAAGGAACTCATCTAGAAGACCTCCAATGAGACAGCCTAATGCACAAAGGTTCTCTTCTTTTAATGGCACTTGATTTTCATACAATAAATTTGGTCATAAGGAAACTGTAGACATGCAAAATTAACATTATGCATCCGCTCATTGAATTAATCAAGCTCATCCATTCACCTATTAAATCAAGACTATTTAATTCATTCCTAAGGTTATTCATTTAAATTAAATAAATCAAAGTCTCACATCAACCTTTTAATTAAATAAACCAAAATTTATTTAATTGAAACCTCAAAATGCATATTCCATCCCCTTTTGATTTAAATAAATCCAAATATTCAAGTCAAATGGGTCAAAATTAACTAATCATCATTAAGCTAATCTAATCCTGATTAAATCTAACCTAACTACCCATCACATCCTCTAGATAATCCCACTTGCATAAATAAATCAATTTATTGATTTATTAAATTCAACATTTTCACTCAACATGGCATCTTCTCTCAATTTTGAATTCAAAAGCATGTTGAAAGGTACATCCAACAAGGCATTTAATAGGTCTTACATGTCCCTTGCACAAGTCAAACTTGGCATTAACTCTCAAATTCAAATTTGAAATTTCCCCCTCTTGGGCACATTTCCCAAATCTTGCTAATCCCTCAACCTATGACATGATGACAAGTGGCCTCTTATCATTGGCTTGCTTTTAGTCCCACATTGCTCCCTCTTGAGCACTCTTAGCATTTGAGAATCTACAAATAGAAAGCTTCATCTTTGATCAAATCCTCCACAACTTGCTCCACAATCTTATGCAAAGTCACTCTCTTAAACTGAGAACTGATTTTGTCCACCATCATTATCATCTTCAAAGAAATTTCATCATTTAGCTTATCTATCAAGGATTGGGAAAGGGCTTCTTTCCGTAGAAGCACCAATCCACTATGAGATATGATTTAATTCATTTTTTATTGTATGCTTTCAATTAGTTTATCTAATCCTTTTGTTGTTTTGATTGCATCATGAAGCATGTTGATTCATTTCATAGGGATGTTGATAATTTTATGTGTTTTTAAAGTGCCAATCATGCTAATGTGTGTGTGTTAGTTTTAGCCATATGCAAATTTTCACCATCCACAAAAACTAAATGTAGAAGTGGGATGAATCAATTCCTTGGTCCTTTTTCTAGTCAATGTTTTGCATGCAAAATATTTGGACATAGGGCAAGTGAATGCAGAACTTCGATGATGAATCAGTTTAATGGAAGAGTGAACAAATCCTTTAATGGCTATTGTTATACTTGCACCAAGTATAGAAATATAGCTAATTAGTGTAGAAAAAGAGTCAATAGAAGTCAATCTAATCAGAAAAATATTGTTTGCTATAACTCCAACAAACCAGAACATTTTTCAAGAGTTTGCAGAAGCAAGAAGAGTAAGGAGACCAATCCGATGGAAAATAATGAATCTATGAAGAAGGTTGACAAACATAAGATCAAGCAAGATATGAATAAGATCTGGAAAAAGAAAGAAGAACCAAAGACTACTGATTATTATGTGCCCTCATCTGGTACAGACGATTTATTCAATAATTAGACCTAGCAAGGTCGAAGGGGGAGCATTATCAGAAGATCATAAGAACCCCCTGGATAAATTTCATGTCAAAGGCTGGCACGAGGTTGAAATGTGAAGAATGAATTATCAGAGGCTTTGGAAAAGGAACCAAAAGAAAATATATTGACATGATGATTTGTGAACGGAATTAGGGTTTTCTGTGTTAAGAAAATGTTTTTAGCAGATTTTTGAAATGTCACATTTAATGCGGATTAGGGGAGATTGATGTTTTATAAAGAAATTTTTAAGGTATTTTGATCATTTCAGATTTTGGAACAATTGAAGAACTTTTGGAGCATTCTTGGAGAGATTTGGAGTGCAAGCAGTGCAAACCCTAGTTTCATATTTTGTGTGAAGGAAAAGGTATTTTAATCTTTCGTGTAGTTGTGTTCAGTGTTTTTGAGTTGTTTGAATTTGAAATTGGAAGTATGGCTACTCCTTTGGTAGTTAAAGTGTCAAAAAGGTTGAGACCCTGTTACAGAAATTACTCTTTGAAAGTTTTCAAAGATGATCCCATTGGCACTTTTTTGTCAATTCCACATGGTGTAATGTTGACCGATGATACTAGGATGATGATTCGGGTACAATTTGAAGAATAAAATCATGAAAAGCTAATTGACATCTGACTAAATGAGCTTACTGGTGATGACTTCAGGGTAAAACTTGATTATTCTAATGTGGTTGATAAATGGTTGGATGTCTAGAAAAATTTCCCTAATTTCAGCTATGATGATAAATTTGTGAAGTTAGTTCTGAGCAAAATCCATGACAAATTTATGCGGACTGAACGGTCACATCTTATAGAAAAAGAGATGATTAGGGCCATTACTGGGTTGTGGGACAAAGGCATAGTGCTCATGCTAAAATCTGTAAAGAATGAGGTTGTAGAACAACTTATAGGAGCCAAATATGACAAAAGATCTTTAGTAACAAAAACCATTACTAATCCAACAGTGAAGTATGCATCTCTCATGATAGGTCACAAGATATATTTCACAAATAGAGAGAAATATCTTTCGGCTATTGCTATCTACACTGGGTTTGATATGGTCATGAAAGGTGTTGATTATGACTTGCGTGAGTTGATTTTGTTACATATGTTCAAGAATTTGAAGTCATCGAAGGAAATAAAGTATACATTTAAATTTGGTTCTTTGATTGTGTGTTTACTATTTTATTTCATGAAAAGGTTCCCTGGGAAGAATGAAGAAGTCATCTAGAACACATCCAGACTAGTGGGACATCAAATTTTTATCACATGCATAATCTTGGTAATTTGAATACTCAAGAGGATGCCCTAATATCATTATTTGTTGTATTCAAAATAAATACTAATGAAAGGGATAGAATTATGAGAAAAATTATGGATAAATATAAGAATGGCATCATATTTCATGTCTCCACTGATGAATGCATGATTGAGGCTATAGAACCTCAAACATCTAGATTCAACCTCTTGGATATGAGATAACAGAAGAAGAAGTTGAAGGTTATGTGCAAATATTGCTAAAGAATCCAAAGGACCCCAACAAACCTTGAATTGGGACATATGCAGAAAAATCTATGGAATTTCACCTGGAATTGTAGAAGCATAAGATTAGGAAGTATGTAGAGAAAGAGCTCAAGAAGGTTGGATTTACAAATGAGGAAATTTCTCTTCGAAGAGCTAGGGGAGAGAAATTGAAAGCATAATCATTTGGCCCTAGAAGATCCAGAAGGAATATCCTTGTAAAATCCTCCACAATCCCTGTAGCGAAGAATGAAACCAATACTGTTGATAAGGGCAAAGGTCTTGTTTCCTCTGAACCTACCACAAGATCTAGGAAGAGGAAAGAGACCCCTCCTATTGCCCCTTAAAAGAGAGGAAAGAAAGAAAAAGTAACAAGAGAAAAGAATCTTAGTGTTACTAATGATCAGGATGAAGAAGAAGATCCTGAAGCAAAATTGGTAAGGAGAAAAAGAGGAGGATTACCCTCTGGTGAAGGTGCATCTACAGAAGTTGTTGGTTCTAAAAGAGTACATATTGTGTCATCTTATGAAGATGAAGAAGAGTATGATTTCGATAAACATGTGCACACCAAGCCTGAATCAAAGAAGGCTAAGGTAGCTAGTGAGACCTATGCAGACCAAAAAGATGAACAAGATATTCCAAAAAAAAATTCCCCCAATATAAACTTGAGCAAACTCTTAATGCCTTCCTAACTTTTGAAAATATGCTTCATCCCACAACTGAACACTATGATAAAGTTGGATAAGAATACAAGAAAACCTTCTTTTAGCTATTATTCAATACATTATTTTCTTAGAGGTAAAATGGGATAACATAAGGAAATATGTTCCTAAAAGCATGTGGGACGATCTGATGAAAAGGAGATCTGAGGCCGTTGTGTTTGAAGAAAATATTATAAATGTGGCATATAATAAGATTGGGTCTTCCTTGACCCCTAATGATCTGAAATCTCTGAAGAATATTTGTGCTAAAATGTTTCAAATGAAGAGTAGAGTGAATATGTTGATGACAAGAAATAAGAAATTGACAAATAGAGTAAGAAAGGAAACAACAAACGTAATCTGGGAGATAGCAGAAAGCTATGGTATGCTCAAAACCAATGATACTATTGAAAATAATGAGGAAAATATTTCTCTAGATATAGGTAATGAATACATTCCTGATAATTTTGATGTTGAAATTAATATTGGTGATGGGTATGTGCAGGATCATGATGGGCCAAAAATCTGTGATATGATGAGTATGTGTAGGGTATGTGGATAATGACCTTTTCTTAACCCAAAATTGATGAAACGAAAATGGTTTTTAAAGGAGATTCTTAGCTTTCCACCAAATTAAAGGAGCTTGATAGGCTAATTGAAAAACATCTATAGCTTTCAAACGGTATCACATTTTTTGAATCTGAAACATGCATCACATTCTATGCTTCGCATACTATAGGATTAAAAAAAAAATTAATTTCATGAAGTTTTGACCAAGTTAAGGTGGTCAAATAGACGAGTTTTTATATTTTTTAAAAGGGTATGTGCAGAATCATCATGGAAAAAATAGGCCCTTAAGTGGCAAAAAAATTCAAAAAATCGAGTTAGGCAACTTGACGTAAAAATTTTAATAAGTTATCTATATTATTTCAAAAATATGTAAGAATAGAATCTTTATCAAATTGAATGTAGTTTCTAAACTACTAGGTTTGTTTTAAAAAAAAAATCTATTTGGTGAAAATTTGAAATTTCAATGGAGTGGTACTTAAATTTTAGGGAAAAAATAAGTTGGTGTGTGTCTAACCACCCTAACCATAGTAAAATGATAATAGTTTTTAATAAGATTTTATATGTAAGGAGAGGACTCATGCGCCGATGTGATGCATATTTTTTTTTAATTTTTTTCCTAGTAAATAATTAATTATGAATTTATTATTATAACTTTTTAAAAAATATAAAAACTCATATGTTTGACCACCTTAACTTGGTCAAAACTTCATGAAATTCATTTTTTCATTTTTTAATCTTATAGTATGCAAAGCATAGAATGTGACGCATGTTTTGGATTCAAAAATGTGATACCGTTTGAAAGCTATAGATGCTTTTCAATCAACCTATCAATGAGGACTTTAGTCATAATTTGAATAGAAAATGAATAAAAATTACTTATTAAAATCAAAGTAAAGCATAATTTATATCAGTGTAAAGCTAAGAATCTCCTTTAAAAACCCTTTTTGGTTCATCAATTTTGGGTAAAGAAATAGTCATCAACCACATACCCATCATATTGCCACTTTTTGGCCCATCATGATCCTACACATACCCAAAAGTTGTAATAAAAAATTCATGATTAATTATTTACTTAGAAAAAAATTACAAAAAATATGCATGACATCGGGACATGATTCCTCTACTTATATCTAAAATCTTATAAAAAATATTATCATTTTATTGTGGTTAGGGTGGTCAGACAAAAACCTACTTATTTTTTCCCTAAAATTTAAGTACTACTGCATTGAAATTTCAAATTTTCACCAAATAGATTTTTTTTTTTTAAATAAACCTAGTAGATTAGAAACTAAATTCAATTTGCTATAGATTCTGTTCTTACATATTTCTAAAATAATATAGATAACTTATTCAAATTTTTACATCAAGTTGCCTAACTCTAATTTTTCTGAATTTTTCGCCACTTAAGGGCCTATTTTTTCCATGATGATCCTGCACATACCCTGATGAAGTTAATGAGAAAAATGAAGGATAAGTTGAGCCTGAGGTGCGTTGATGTTCCACTAGAGTATACTATAGGAGAAGGAGATAGTAATAGATAAGGAAATTTTGAAGATGAAGGATAGGGAAATGAAGAATTTTGTCAAGATAATTCTGAGGAAGAACAAAGTAGAGGTGGAAAATATGGAAATGAGGAATAAGACAATAATGAGAAAGATAATGATAAAGATAAATATGAAGATGAAGGTGAAAAGGATGAAAAGAAAGAGGAGGAAGAAGAAGAAGAAGAGGTAGTAGAGGAAGATAAAGAGAAGGAAAAGAGGGAGAGGAAGAAAAGAAGGTCATGGAATCCTTTGAGAAAAATGAAGAAGAAAAATAGATTATAAAATCACTTAAGCATCCCAGTGATTCATCCTCTAATGGTGATGTACTGAAAGGTTTGTTATCTAAGAAAATTATATTTCAACTAATTATTCCCCAGGAACTTTTGAAACTCCCTATGATTGAGGGATTTTTTGATGTGGAAAAGATGTCTCTAGTACATAAAGTTGTGTTAGGTGATGCAATGCAAGCATCCAAAAGAAAGGAAATTCTTGAGATGTATCAAAAGGGAACAAAATTGATAGAATATGCTTTGAAATATTTGCAAGAAGCTATTCCTGGTGCATCCATTGATACATCCCTCACCCCTATTGAAAATCTGAGATTATTGTTAGACTCTTTCAAGGAGTATTCCTCTAGGCTTAATGAAAAGACAAGACAAGAGATAGAAGAAAATTTGGTAGAGAAAAGGCTATTGGCTTTACATGAAAAATTTTCTCTTGCACATTCTTGTGTCAAAAAGTATCTAGAAGCAGTGAAATTTTGTGAGTCAGAGGCAGATGTTGTTCTCTCTTATTGTTTGAAGTGGTTGGATGCCACTCAGAATATCAAGAGTGTCATGGACTCAATTGAGTCTCATCTATATACCATTTATTGGTACTTATAGTGTATCTAAAGAAAAAGATAGATCAATCTAGAAGGCCATCACTGCACACAGAGAAAATTTATTTACCTTACAGAAACAAAAGGAAGAAATTATTAGAAAATTCAGTCAATTAAGTGACATTGTAAGAATGGAATACACTTTGGTTGGAGAGGCTCTGGCTTGTTCTAGAATTCTTGAGAAGATAAACCTAATTCCTGATACTCCAAATGGTGTTGAATAAACTTTGATAGAGTTGGAATCTCTAAACAAGATGTTGACTACAACAAAGGATGGTTGGGAAAAAGGAAAAATACCTTGGGAAGGTATTCTGAAGGAGCTTCAAGGCTCATCATCTTCCAATTGATATGTATTTCTTTGTTTTCCTTTCTTTAATGTTTTTCAATTGTTCTTGGCACACCCTTTGTCCTTGATGTCAAAGGGGGAGTGAAGTGGTGAAATTTTGGTGTTAGGGGGAGAAATATTGTATATATTCTTTATGGTTTTGGCAGATGTTGCCATTAATGACAAAGGGGGAGATTGTTGGAAAAATGAAGAACATATCATTTGGTTAATTTTTGTTGTCATTGATTTCACCATGATATATGAGTTGAAACTACAAGATCAAGACTAAAGTTACTCTAGTATTCTAGTCTGGTATTTGAATTGGTATTTTGCTTAGATCCTCTAGTATTGTGGTTTGCATTTGTTCTTTGGTGATCAACGTTGCTTGCAGTTTTGGGAAATGGTTTATAGGTGTTGAAATCATGTTCATACAAGATCTCATGTATCTAGTTGTTCGTATGGTGTCACATTGGTGTTTTGCATTTATGTTTTTTGATCCATCTATGGTCGACTTGATGGATCTATTATGTAAATTAACTTTTGCTATGTGAACATATGTGTGACCTATTTTAGGTTTGTGCTGACTTGTTGAAGCATGTGGGTTATCTTTTTCATAGCTTGAGGCTGATAGTTGATATTTTTTGTAAATGAGAAGTGCATCTAATGAGGGAAACCTAATTGATGCTTGGGAAGAGATTGGATAGATATAACAGATAGTTTTTGGAGATGTGATATGATGATGTGAAGTAGTGCGAATATGATGAAGTGTTTCAAGTCTATTTATTGAGCTTTATTTGGAACTAAATCTACACTCATTAGGTGTACTCTATCAATTTATTTTCTAGTTGAAATCCATTCAATCATTGTAATTCTATAGGTAGTGAGCCTTTGTTTTGGATAGCGAGTCCTGGTAATGACCCACCCATTTTGTAATATTTTATAACTGATTATACTCTATTGTGAGCTAACACTCACCGTGGTTTTTCCCATTTTGTGTTTTTTGCATAAATTTTTTTGTGTTCATGTGTCTTATGTTTTCATGCTCTATTAATGCTCTTATTTATCTTTGTTGTTGTATGCATTGGAATAGTTGGATTGCATCTAATCATAAAATTTAAGAAGATACTGATTCATCCCTCCTCTCAGTATCTTGTACTTTCAACAATAGGGGCCTATTAATGATGATGTAAAGGTCAATTAGGGCTTGGGACACGAAATTCATTGTGAAAGTGTGATTAAATATAGTTTACAACACTAAAATGAGGTCCTCTTAGCCCAGGAAGGCACAAAAACCAATGTGAATGTGTAAAACACATTTCAACACTAGAATAACATTAATTTTATTTTACAAGCCTTCTAGATTGATGTGAGGATGTATTTAAATAAGTTTTATAATGTTTAATTAAAGGACGATGGGATCATTAATTCTAGAAAATCATGAAATTCCTTTACAACATTTTACAACACCTGTACAAGACATCATTGAAAGGATCCAAGACCTGGTGTGGATGTGAAAAATACCTCTCAACACCAAATCAAGTCCTCATTAAGTCCAATTTATCATCAATTATTTCCCAAATCATCCAAGTTGCCTTTTTTATATGGTACATTGCTAAAGAAGTTTGGGATGCTTTAGAAAAGGTGCATGAAGGAGATGAGAAGGTCAAAGAAGCAAAGTTGTAGAATTTGGAGGTACAGTTTCAGCTCCTGCGCATGCCTTCAATGATGATAGCATTAAATCCTATGTACAAAGAGTAGACGAAGTGGTAGGTGGAATGTGAGGAATTGGTGCTACAATAGATGAATCTAGGATTGTAAAGAAGATTCTTAAAACTCTCCTTGATGCATATAGTGAAAAGGTATCTACTATTGAAGAGAATATAGATTACAAGACCTACACTAAAAATTAGTTAGTAGGAAATTTGATAACTATGAGTTGAGAAAGCCAAATTTGAGAGATGGATCCAAATCTAAAACTACTTTGAAGGCTACAAGAGCAGAAGATCTAGATGAAGAAATCCCTGATGAAGCAGAAGCTAACTTTGTGAGAAGGATGAAGAATGGCTCTGGCAAGTATGAAGTTAAGTTACCCTTTAAATGCTTTAGTTGTGGAGGAGTAGGTCATTTTACTTCAAGATGTTTGGAAAGAGCTAAGAGGAACAAACAAAGACATGAGAGAGACAAAACAAAGGTAAAAAGATCAATAGAGAATATCATTTGAATGAGGATGCTAGTATTTTTGATAAATAATCTGATTATGGAGATCTTGGTGATAATGAATGCTTGTTCTTGGTTATAAAAGATAAACCTACTGCACTATATAAAAATGGTCCCTTGTCATTTTCATGGTATTTTATGCCTTTTTTCATGATGTTTCATCCATTTTGCTTTGATTTAATGTTGCAATGTGACTTGAACACTCACATTAGGTCCTTAAAATTCAAATTATGGTATCTTGTGAAGGTGTTGTGAAGTGTTGTAAAACATTTATACACTTTTCTAGACTCTATTTATTACAATTCACCTAAAAATCACCTTTACATCACGTATCAAGTTTTATTTTGAAGTGTTGTAAAGTCTTATTATAAGATTTCGTCCTTTTCTAGGCATAATTTCACTATTTACACCTTTCTTATGCTTTATTTGACCCCTTTATGCCCCTATAAGCCTTAATTAAGTGTGTTTTTTAACGTAAATCCAAAAAAAACATTAAATGTGAATTAATTCCCAACACCCACATTCAAGTCCAAGGTGGGGCCCATTCGCCATGGATGGCAAATGAGTCCCTCTTTGCTCAAAATTCAAAATATTTCAAATTTTCTTTTAGTTTTTTCTTGAAAATCACCTTATGTTGGCCTGTGATGAGGTATCATCAGTTTACTAAGGCACAAATGTGTAAAAAGTGTTTTTCCTCTCATTTTATCCCCCATTCATCAAGTTCACTTCTTCACACATTCATTCAAGCATTCAAGCACTTTGCATCATTCAATCAAGCATTGATCAAGTACTTTCGACAAGCCATTGTTGTATCTTTAGATTTTATTCAACAAGGGTTTGGTAAGTTGATAGCATTTGCATGTTATTTGTTTATCATTCTCTTCCATTCCATTTCTTCATTAAGGATTCTATTACCAAAGTGGGATTTGACCAAGGAAAATCCTTATAACCTAACCCTTAACTATTTTTCCCCTTTTGCATGTGTGTTTGTAGACTTGTGTATGCATATTTGACAAGTTATTAGGTATTGAAAAGAGGAAAAGAAGTCAATAAAGTGTTTCAAGTCAACAACAACCTATTTCAAGCTTGGAGAAAACATTCTATCTGTTTTGTGCATAATTAACTTCATCAACCCGAAAAGTAGTCAACCTTAGATCTGGTGCTACAGGATTGGTCCTTGAGTTCTCAGAATTTTGGGAGTGGATTGATTCACCATCAGTGGTGAATTAATCCCACCTTAAGGGTATAAATCTAGATTTTGTCAAATTCTAGATTCTGACACTCAAAAAATAGCTTTTAATAGTTTTCATCAAAAGCAGAACTAATTCGCCATCAATGGTGAATAAGTCCCACTGGTGATTTTCAATGATCTCAGTCAGCATTTAGAATATTCCAGATGCTCCATTCTCTACCCAAGTGCACCTAGATTCAGCCTTCTTCTTTTATGTTTGTTCATACTTAGTTAATGTTTGCTTATCACATTGTGTTTTCCAACATTACATAGTTCTTAGGTTTTGCACTCATAATCTCTCAATTTCATAGTTTAATTGCACTTAGATCATTGAATTTAGTCTTAATAACATCATACATTGCATAATTTGAGTGAAATAGCTAGAACTCTTGAGTACCTAGGTTTATCTCTCTCCTTTTAGGTGAAACATCCTAAGAGTGCAAGAGTATCTTATAAGCCCTACCCAAAAATCTATAGTTCATTTTGGTGAACCCACATTTTTATCACTTTAAATTTTTGATTTCCATCCATCTTGCATCCTAGGTTTCATTTGCATAAACAATCAATTAGGTTTTTTTTTTTTGCATCCTAGGGTTTCTCAAATTGCATTAGTGAAAGACTCATTTAGATTTCATTTTTGCATATCATATCATTGAAAAACTTAAAAGATGCATCTACATCATTCATTGGCATCTACAAAGCATTAGAATCCCTTTAAATTGTTTGAAAAACACAAAAAAAATTCATAGTTGGACTCATTCACCCTAGGCGAATCAGTCCACCTACACCATTCATATTGCATTTTCAGGCATTTTATGGGTATTTCCTGCATTTCTTTTTTTTTTAATTGCTTTTTTTTTTACTTTCTAGATTCTCTATCTGATTTTGTTTCTTGCAACTTATTTTACTTGCATTCATTGTCATCATGGCATTTTATTTTAATAAGTTTTGGAATTCATTAAAATCCTTGGTAGACATGTCCAATTGTGCCTTTGGCTATGATCCTAATGACCTTGAGCTTCCTCATGCTCCTTCAACTCCTCATGATTGTCTTCCTCATGATGTATAAATCATTGGAGAAGATTATGATAGCATGAATAAGTTCTTCAATGAATTCCTTGTTAACCTAGAAGCTAATGCAGCCTTTTACCTATCCATAAATCCACAAGATCTTCTTACTATTGCACCTCCTAATCATTTTGCATATTTACATCCTGAAATCAATAAAGGACCTAAAGTTCCTCCATTAAGTGGACCTAGTTCCTCTCAACCAACACATCCTCACCCATTTTATGATCACAAAGTCACAAATACTCCCATAAACCTTGAAGAAACATATGGTAAAGACTTTACTATCCTAAGTAAACAAGGTTGTGACACAACACATGAACATGACATTCACCAACTTCTTGAACAAAAACCAATAGAACAAAACACCATAGGATTAGGATATCAAGATCCTCTTGATCTTGATAGACCTCCTTTTGAATATAGGAGACTTCGAGATGAAGGTATAGTAATCTTTGATTGTCCTCCTGACTTAAACATTTTCCTTCCACGTGAACAAACATCACCTACTTCTAATGAAAAGGATGATAGGATCCCCATGGGTCCTCTTCCTCCTTCAATCCATGAAAAAGGAGATTCTAGCAAATGAAAATGACCTTATAAATTGAAGAAACTCAAGTTTCCTACACATCCTCTACCTAAATGTGAAAGGAGACTTCAACTGCTTCTAAACAAAGGTCTTATAATTTTTCCACCTATGAATAGGTTGGTCATTCATCCCAAAGATTCTAACATACCATTTTTCAAATATCATTATATTCTTGGACATTGAACTGAAGAATGTCATACATTCAAGGACATACTAGATAAGTATCATTTCACTCACATTGATTGCTTTCATATTATCTCATAAACACTAAATCCCTTTATCATGCCATAGTTATAGAAGTCCCTATTATCACTAGTGCATGATCCTTTCACATCACCCACCTCAGCTCATTCTTTCCCTACACTTTGTGAGGGGAAAGACAGTGCTAGCCTTTCCCTTGTAATGCACTTGTCTTCGTCTCTTAACTATGTTATTCATTTTCTGCTTAACTACTTAAGATTGAGAAACCAATAACTTAGTTAAAGGTTGACTTACATTTACATTACTAAGCCTCTTTCACATTTTTCTTTTGTGCGTGTATCATGTTCCCCCGTATTGTGTGTTTGATGTTCTCTCTCTTTGTACACTTCTATTTGTACCTCTATTCTTCTATCTGTCATATATTTTGCATTTTATTTTTCTCTTTTGTTTTTTGTTTTCCCTTTGAGGATGACGCAAAGTGTAGAGATGCCCTATGTCTCTTCCATATTGACCAAAAAGGTCCTTTCTTTTTTTGGTTTTTTTTTGTGTTTTCCTTTTTGGGATGATGCAAAGTGTAGAGACGCCCTATGTCTCTTCCATGTTGACCCAAAAGGTCCTTTCTTTTTTCATTTTCATTTTTTTTTTCCTTTTGGGGATGACGCAAAGCATAGAGATGCCCTATGTCTCTTCCATGTTGACCCAAACGGTCCTTTATTTTTCATTTTTGTTTTGTGTTCTCCTTTTGGGGATAATGTAAAATGTTGAGATGCCCTATGTCTCTTCCATGTTGACCCAAAAGGTCCTTTTTCCTTTTTATCTTTTTTCCTTTTGGTGATGACGCAAGGCATTGAGACCGAAATGTCTCCTTCATGTTGACCCAAATTCTTTTCCTTTTATTTCGCCCTATGTTTTCCTTTTGGGGATGATGAAAAGCATTGAGACCACAATGTCTCTTCCATGTTGACCCAAAACTAACTTTGTTTTCCTTTTGTTTTTTCTCTCTTTTTTGTCATTCTTCCAGTTCTATGTGCTTCGAGGAATGATGATAGTTCTGAACTCTTTCATAAAAACATTGTAGCAACGAACATACTAACCCCAAATCCATAGATCCCTTATGTGTTTGGTGTGTTCCTTTCTGGGGGGAAACTCCGTTTTCTTTTGTTTTCTCTTTTGTTTACATGAAGCAGCCTAACTTAGAAACATATGACTCCGCATAGGGGATTTCAAAGTTGGCTCTCATGTCTTGTTTTCTTTTTGCATTTCTCCTTCACTACTTTAAAGTAATTGTTCACAGAATGATGTGTATCAATTCCTTTAAATTGGGGGGCATACATTAGCATAATTCATTTGCATTTTGGGTTCTTAGTGCAGCCTTGTCATTTCATATGATGTGTTTGTCACTTTGTGGACAACATTGGGTATGATGTCCTTCATAAGTGTGATCTATCTTAGCATATTACATTCCTCTTAGTGGCCTAATGCGATGCACTACATCCCCTAAGTTGTGAATATTATATTCTTCAATTGGTCCTCTCTTGGAGACATTAGACACAATGTTCCCTAAGTGACAGAACTTGCATGAACTTAACAAGACTCCTTTGAACATATTTTACATTTTTACATTTTACATTTTTGCATTTTACATCTTTTCCACCTTGCATAACACAACTTGCATGCCTATGGCACCTTGCTCTTTGTTCATGGGTTCTAAGCATACAAATCTTCGATTGTCTCATGAAGCATAAACTACCATTTCCCTTTGTGGCACCTTGTTAAAGTTATCGGGAGGTATAACTTTAATATGATTGAATAGGAAGCCCATTCAGTAGCATGACCTTCCCCATAGCCACCTTTTTGTTTGTAAGTGCATACCAACTATCATATGTATCTTACCTTTTTTGGTCTTCTCACCCAGTGGACCACCATGAGTTATGTCACCCTAGAGTGAGTATGCATTTTATTTTTTAAAATGGCCTAGATCTAATCCATAACTTGTTGGACAGACAATCGAAGCTCAATTCAATTCCCCTTTCACATGTGTGTTCCTTTTTTCCTTATGTCTAGTTTTCCATGGGATCTTCATCCTAGGGGCTTGATCATCCCTCTTGATCATTTTCATTCCATCTTGCTAACGTAAGTGCATTGGGACCTCCTTGATATTCATGGCTACTTTACTATGAGTTTGAAGCAAGTTCCTCCTCTCAGTAAAGTGGGGGCTAAATGTACTATAGAAAAATGGTCCCTTGTCATCTTCATGGTCTTTTAGGCCTTTCTTCATGATGCTTGGTCCATTTTTCTTTGATTTAAAGTTGCAATGTGGCTTGAACACTCACATTAGGTCCTTAAAATTCAAATTATGGTGTCTTGTGAAGGTGTTGTGAAGTGTTGTAAAAAATTTCTACACTTTTCTAGACACTATTTATTATAATTCACCTAAAAATCACCTTTTCATCAATTATCAAGTCCTATTTTGAAGTTTTGTAAGGTCTTGTAATAAGATTTCATGCTTTTCTAGGCATAATTTCACTATTTACACCTTTTTTATGCTTTATTTGACCCCTTTATGACCTTATAAAGCTTAATTAAGTGTGTTTTTGAATGTAAACCTGAAAAACAACATTGAATGTGACTTATTTCCTAACACCCACATTCAAGTCCAAGGTGGGACCCATTCACCATCGGTGGCGAATGAGTCCCTCTTGGCCTAAAAATTAAAAATATTTCAAATTTTATTTTGGGTTTTTATTCAAAATCACTTGATGTCGATCTGTGATGAGGTATCATTGGGTTACTAAGGCACAAGTGTGTATAAATAAGTGTTTTTCCTCTCATTTTATCCCCCATTCATCAAGTTCACTTATTCACACATTCATTCAAGTATTCAAGCATTTTGCATCATTCAATCAAGCATTGATCAAGTACTTTGGTCCAGCCATTGTTGTATCTTTAGATTCTCTTCAACAAGGGTTTGGTAAGTTGAGAGCATTTGCATGTTATTTTTTTATCATTCTCTTCCATTCCATTTCTTCATTAAGGGTTTGATTACCAAAGTGGGATTTGACCAAGGAAAATCCTTATAACCTAACCCTTAACCATTTTTCCCCTTTTGCATGTGTTTTTGTAGACTTGTGTATGCAGATTTGAAAAGTGGACAAGAAGTAAATGAAGTGTTTCAAGTCAAAAACAACCTATTTCAAGCTTGTAGAAGACATTATGTTCATTTTCTGCAGAATTAACTTCGTGAACCTGACAAGCAGCCAACCTCAGATCTAGTGCTACAGGATTGGTCCCTAAAGACTTAGAATTTTGGGAGTGGACTGATTCACCATCAGTGGTAAATGAGTCCCACCTTAAGGATAGAAATCTATATTTTCTTAGATTCTAGATCCCGACACTCAAAAACCAGCTTTCAACAATTTTCATCAGAAGTAGGACTGATTCGCCATCAGTGGTGAATGAGTCCCACTTGTGATTTTCAGTGATCTGAATCAGCATTCAAAATATTCCTGATTCTCCATTCTTTTCCCAAGTGCACTCTAATTCAACCTTCTTCTTTTATGTCTTGCATTTGTTCATACTTAGTTAATGTTTGCATATCACATTATGTTTTCCAACATTGCATAATTCTTAGGTTTTACACTCATAATCTCTCAATTTCATAGTTTAATTGCACTTAGATCATTGCATTTAGTCTTACTAACATCATAAATTGCATAATTTGAGTAAAATAGCTAGATCTTTTGAGTAAGTTTTATCTCTCTCCTTTTAGGTCAAACATCCTAAGAGTGCAAGAGTAGCCTATAAGCCCTGCCCAAAAATCTACGATTCACCTACTTTTGCTAATTCTTAAAAATAGGTGGAAGAATTTCCTCCGAAGAAAGAGAAAGATAAAGGTACTATAATCTCTGCCCTACATGCTAAATAGGAAAAGAACTATTGGGTTGTTGACAGTGGTTGTTCACATCACATGACCGATGACAAGAGTAAGTTTGTTAAACTTGAAAAATATGATGGAGGCTTAGTTATGTTTGGAGATGATTCTATTGCTAAGATTTGTGGGATAGGTTCAATAAGTTTTGATGGCAAGCACAATACTGATGATGTCTACTATGTTAAGGTCTTAAGGCATAATATTTTAAGTGCTGGAAAGATGTGTAGTAAGGGATATGATCTTGTGTTTAAGGATGAGAGTTGTGAAATTGGGAAAGGATCTGGAACACTGATTTCTGCAGGAAAGAAGTTTGAAGGAAATATATATTAACTTAAGGGAGTTGATGAACGCTGCTTTATGACTTAGATTAATGACAGTTGGTTATGGCATCGAAGAATGTGTCATATGAATTTTGATAATCTAGTGAGGATTAGTGTAGTACAAGTTGTGAGAGATTTACCAAGGATTACAAAGCCTATTAATTCTATTTGCAAAAATTGCTAGTTTGGAAAGCATGCAAGAAACAACTTCAAATCGAAGGAACAATCTACTACCAAACTATTGGATTTAATTCATATATATCTTTATGGTCCTACAAGAGTGAGAATTCTAAAAGGTGAAAGGTACTTTATGCTTTTTATTGATGATTACTCTAGGTATACATGGGTTATATTTCTTAGAGAGAAATTTGATGCATTAGATAGATTCAAGACATTCAAAGCTATGGTTGAGAATGAAGTGAAATTGAGAATAAAATGATTAAGGTATGAAAAAGGTGGTGAATTCACCTCCCATGAGCTTAATATGTTTTGTGAGGTCCATAAAATTAAAAGATAATTATCTACTCTGAGAACTTGGCAGAATGGAGTTGTTGAAAGGAAGAACAAAATGATTCAAGAAGTTGCTAGATCAAGGATGACTGAAGTTGGTCTATCAGAAGTCTATTGGAGAGAAGCTATTCATATTGTTGCTTATGTGTTCAATTGAATTCAAGTAAGAGAAAACAACACTAAGACCCCCTATAAGCTATGGTGCGGAAGAATTCCTATAGTTAAGTATTTCAAGGTATTTGGAAGCAAATGTTATATCAGAAAGGATGAAGAAAATTTAGGAAAATTTGATAATAGAAGTGATGAAGGTATTTTTCTTGGATATTCTACTAGAAGTAAAGCTTATAGATGTTTCAATATATAAAAGACTGAGGAAGATTTTATAAATCAGAAATTTCAAGGTTGACGAAGTAATGAATAATTCAATTGAAGTTGATGGATATGTATCTGATGAACCTGATTGTTTAAGAATTGAATAAGTTATGGAAGAATAGGAAAAGGATGAGAAAGAGAAGAAAAATGAAGAAGAGCAAGAAGAAGCTCTGGTGGTGTCCCTTAAGAAACCTAGATATGTATAGAGAAAATATTCAAATAGTCAGATCATTGGATACAAAAAAAAAGGTATGGACAAGAAGCAGAGCTACTACTAGTGAAGTGAATATGTGTTTACTTTCTGAGATTAAACCTAAGATTGTAAGTGAAGCATATAAAGATGAACATTGGATGGAAGCTATGAAATAACTTATGCAAATTGAAAAGAATCAAACTTGGCAATTGGTCCCTAGACCGGTAGATAAAAACATAATTGGATCAAGGTGGGTAATCAGAAACAGGTTGAATGAGAATGGAGAAGTGGTTAGAAATAAAGTTAGGCTTGTGTGTAAGGTCTACTCACAAGTGGAAGGCATAGATTTTCAAGAGAATTTTGCTCTGGTGGCAATAATTGAAGCTATCAAAATGTTCTCAGTGTTTGCTTCTCATAAATATTTTAAAGTCTATCAAATGGATGTTAAGTCTGCTTTCTTGAATGGTGAGCTAGAAGAAGAGGTCTACATGGAACAACCAAAAGGATTTCAGTTGTCAAATTGAAACCAGATATGGTATGTATATTGAAGAAATATTTATATAAATTGAAGCAAGCTCATAGAGCTTGGTATGCAAGGTTAGATAGATATTTGATTCAACAAGGTTTCAACAAAGGTACGGTAGATAGTAATCTATATTTTAAAATTGAAAATGATAAAATCTTGATTGTGGTTGTATATGTTGATGACATTATCTTTGGAGGAAATGAAACTATGTGTAAGATATTTTCCAAAATAAATGAAAAAATAATTTGATATTTCCATGTTTGGTGAGATGAATTTCTTTCTTGGGGCGCAAATTAATCAAATAGGGAAAGTGATTTTTATTTCACAATCAAAGTATGTAAGAGAGATGTTGAAGAGTTTTGGAATGGATGGTTTCCAAATCAGTATGCACTCCTATGGTGACTAGTTTCAAATTAAGTAAAGATGATGATTCAGCTAAGGCTGATCAAAAAAATATAGATCTATGATTGGTGGACTATTGTATTTGACTACTACTAGACCAGATATTATGCATGTAGTTTGTCTTGTGGGTAAATTTCAAGATCCTAAAGAAACACATGTTTAGATTGTTAAGAGAATATTCATATATATTTGAATGGCACTTTAGATTATGGCTTATGGTATCCTAGGGATATTGACTTCACACTAAGTGCTTATATAGATGCAAATTGGGTTGTATGTGTAGATGATAGAAAGAGTACAAGTGGTGGTGCATTATTTCTTGGTTGTAGGTTGGTGGCTTGTTTGAGTAAAAAGAAAGATTTAGTTTCCTTATCTACTATTGAAGCTGAGTATATTGCTACTGCATCTTGTTGTACACAAATTTTTTTATGGATGAAACATACATTGAAAGATATCAAAGTGATGTATGGTGATCTTATTTCTATATTTTATGAGAATACAAGTGCAATTAACATTTCAAAGAATCTAGTGATGCACTCGAGGATAAAGAATATATCTACCAGGTATCACTTCTTGAGAGAGAAGGTTGTGGAGAATGAAGTAAAGATTGAGTGTGTACCTACAAGGGATTAGATTGCTTATATGTTTACAAAGGCTCTTCCTAAAAATACTTTTGAGTATCTCCAAGAGAAGTTAGGGGTGATTTCCCCTCCTTTCTTGAACAAGATGCATATGGAGATGCATCAGTCTAGTGGGTCTATGGATCTATATTTCTTTTGGATTGATGTTTTGGTGGCTACCTCTCAAGGGGAGTAGGTAGTGTCATGTGGTCATTGAAATAATATTTTATGTTTAATGTCAAAGGGTAAATCAATGTAAAACTTATTTTTCCTTTGCCATTGATTTCAAAGGGGGAGATGAGGAAGATGTGAAAAATATTATCTACTAAGATGAGGAATATTTGAAAGAGGTTATCCTCTAAGGGGGGGAAATACAAAGAAAAATCATGAGAAGTTTGTTTAGAGCTAGAGTGTTGTCTTTGATGGTTTTTCACATTGTATGTTTCCATCAATGACAAAGGGGGAGATTACTACAAGTATGAAAAGTTGTTGCAAGAATTAAGGTGTTGTCATTGATTTCAATTGGTTAACTGGTTATCAACTGGTTTTTGTTGTCATTAATGTCATGGATGAAGTTTATTGGTTGTATATGTTGAGGATATTGAGAAAATTCTAAAAGAAAAGGTTGCAAGTATTCAATGGTTGCTCCAAGTTTTTCTCTGAGATTTACTTTTATGTTTGTGTGGTTTAGATATATTGATCATGGTTTTTGAAAGCTGCTATATCTATATTTTTGGCTTCTAATTCATTGTATAGTGTGAGATATGTTCACCAATTGTGAACTATGGTTTTCAAGGTTTCTGGATGAGGTCCAACAGAAATGTTGTCGATCTGGATTTAATTTTGCTTAAGTCTTATGACTTGTGGGTCTAGAGTCAAGCTGTTATGATCATGTTGAAGATATTTTATTGTCTGGAGATTGGATCGGGTTAAGGATTGTGTGTGCTTAATTTTTTTGTGTTTTTGTAGTAACGAAAAAAGTTGTCTTTTTCTTGCTTGATATGATAATTGACATTAAAACTAAACAAATGGTGTTTTGGAGTGGTGTTGTAATGTCCTGTACACATTCATATCATTTTAGGACCTTTATTTAACTAAAACATGCTTTAGGTCCTTTGCAAGGGTGTTGTGAAGTGTTGTAACACACTTTCACACTTTGCTAGGACTAATTTACTTAATTAAAATCTTATGAGCCCCTTCCTAAATAAAATAAGCATAATTTGTACCATTTTTATTTGTTGTGAAGTATTTTAAACCAATTTCATATTTATCTAGGTATTCTTAATTCATTGTGGTTAAGTGGAGTTATTAACCCCCTTTTTATGCCTTAATTTCGACACCTCCCAAGGATCTTTCCCAAAAATTATAAATTAAATATCAAATCATTTCATTGGGAAAATTTTGATCCCAGGTGGTATGTTGAGCCAAGACCCATTCAATCTTGATGGTGAATGGGTCCTCCCTTAACAGGAACCCCCTTTCTTAGTTGATTTAGAATGGGTTTTTGGCCCTCTTTTAGCTCCCTGAAGCTTGGTCGTGGAAACTTATCCAAGACCCATTCGCCTTTGATGATGAATGGGTCCTCCCTTAATGAGACCCTTATTTTTGAATTTCATTCTAGTGGGAATTTAATTATGTTTCTTTCCAGATCTGGTGTCGGCTTTAGTTCTTTGAATTTTGAGGTTAATCTCCTAATTTAGTATAAATAAGGGGTTAATTCACATAGTTTCATCCGAAGACTTTCAAGCATTCAATAATTCAAGTGATCAAGAATTTTAGAGAATTTCAAGAGCATTCATAAGGCATTTCAAGGTAGATTTCAAGTGTTTATTGTAGCAATTCAATATCATATCATCATTTCAAGGGTTTAATGTATTCATCTATGTTGAGCTAAGAAGTTAATGTTGCATTAAGGATCTATAATACAAACATCATCCTACATCCAAGATCTACATTCTTCATGTCCACTCCATGATTTTTTGTAGACTTGATTCACAAGACAAAATCCAAGGTGACATCATTTACATTATTGCACTTTCATGTTTCATTTCATCATTTGGTTTAATTACCTACAAGGGGTTTGACTGAGGAAAACCCCCATTCACTAAAAAACAAGTTTTTCTTTCCCTTGATTGTGTGATTACAGATTTATAGATTGAAGATCAAGTTGAGCAATATTTCGAGCAAAGTTGTCAAAGTTGCACAGTTAAAAAAGTTGTCACTCAAAGTGCAAGATCACAGAAAGAGCTCTATAGAATTAACTACAGGCTTTCAAAAATTGATAAGTAAGATTTCAAGAGTGCAAACATCAAGGTACATGATCCTAAAATTAGTTTTTCAAAACCCTAAAGGCACCCATTCACCCCTAAAGGAGAATGATTCCTCCATAGCTCAAAAACAACTTTCTGGCTAGGTACACAACTTTGTATGCTCTAAAAACATCCCTCATAGTTTCTATAACAATTAGGTTGGATTTTTGGTAGTTATTAGAATCTTATTTTGCATATTTGAAGTGATTTTGGGCTTGGAAAAATAAGTGATCCATCTCATTTGCACACATTTGGGAAAGATCCTATTTTCCACCAAATCAGTTTTACATTGGTTTGGCCGACCTTGTGTTAAACACTATTCTCAAATATTATGAAGCATTTTGGGACTTATTTGGGTCCTCTCTTAGCATTTTTTTGGGTCCCCCTCATTCTAATTCCACCTTAGAATTTTTTGGCACCGACCTAATTTGAATTTGAATGATGGATTCGCCAACTTTGGATATGTTTCAAAGTTGAAGATGGTATATATACAAGATGAGATATTGGTGAAAGGTGTACACAGAGTGGTGTTAAGAAATAGATTATATTGATGTGAAATAGATGTGAATCAGTGTGTATGTGATGCGAGTGAGGTAGATCAATGCGAAATCTAAATGTTGAGTTTCTAGAAGTAGTGAGCTAAAGGTGTTCTCTATCATTCATGCATGTATACAAGTGCTTGAGTGAATCATGGTGTAAATCATTCTTGCATTGAGATTGTCTTCTCTATGTAACATATATCTTCTATCTTCTTTGTATCTATGTGGCAGTGAGCCCTCCGGGTGGTTAACCCTTATTGGACAGTGAGTCTTTATAGTTTTGGCAGTGAGCCTAATCTGGTAGTGAGCCTTTGTAATCACTTTTGATATTCTCTATATTGTGAGCTAATCCTCACCATGGTTTTTCCCTTATCGGGTTTTCCACATAAATTTGGTGTTATTGTGTATGTGTGTTACTTTTCAATTTCTACCTTTGCACTTAATGTTTAATCATTTTAGCAGAGTAAAGGATTTATGATTGATCTAAGTTCCAATGGATGTTTTAAAGATTAAATTTTCTACAACTAATTCACCGCCCCTCTCAGTTGTCTTGTTCAACAATGGTGGCTACATATTTTTAATGGAATCATGTAAGTTTTAATACTCATGCACCATTTTTGGACCAATAGTTAAACATTGATTTAAATGATTTCAATTTAGATTTTATTACTTGCACATCATTTTTAATTGACAAAACATTAATTTTAAATTCTTGCACTTAATTTAATCAAGTTTGTGCCATAATTCTTCATTACTCTATTATAGTTTTTTTCATCTAATAAGGGAATAATGGTATGGAAACACCTCCACTTAAATCATGGTACATAACGTTTAAAATTTATCATTGATTTCTTTAGAAATGTTGTTATGGGTAAGTGCACAAAGTTGAGTCCACGAAACATGGAAGTTTTTGCCTTCGCCAAAAAATTGAAATCAACTTTGCAAAAATGAGATCCCAATTTTAATAAACAGGATCTTGATTTTTAAAAATCAGAATCCCGTTTAGCTTCGAGATCCCAAGCCTAAAAACAAAACAGGATCCCACTTTTTAAAAATTGGGATCTTGTTTCCTTAAGGATCCCAAACCGACAGACAAGGAATGGGATCCCGATTACTACAGAACCGGATCCCGATTTATAAAAATTAGGATCCCATTTTGTAGAAATCAGGATCCCGTTTTATAATGCTATTTATTTTTTAGAAAACAAACAGAGTTCATTTTGTAGCGGATTGGATCCAAAGTACAGGCAACAACAACCCCCACAAACAGCTCCAAGTACCTGCCCATGCCCCTTTTTTTTGCGTTTTTCCAAATTTTTATTGAAATTGTGAAGAAAATAAGTGAATTTAGCATTACTTTTTTAATTTATTTCATGTTTTGAGTATTTTTTTCCTGTTATCTAGTACAAATGAGTAATTGTAAAAATAGATGAAAAAATGTAATGAAACCTAAATATTTATTAATAGAAATGAAAAAATGAACCTTGAATTGTGTTTTACAAACAAAATTTAACTTTTGAAACCTAAATTGTTCGATTAAACCAAAAAAAATTGAATTTGAAAACCCTAATTGAAATGAAACCAAAGAAATTGTATTTCAAAACCTAGAAATTGAAATGAAATAAAAATTGCATTTAGAAACCCTAATCAAGCTTTTTGAAATGATTCAAATCAAATGAAAAATTGAATTTGAAAACCCTAGTTTGAACTAAAACAAAAAATTGCATTAAAAACCCTAATTGCTTAGAAATTGAAACCCTAAATTGAATTGGAACAAATTTTTTTTTTTAAAACCCTAAATTGAAATCGAACAAATCATTTTGATTTTGAAAACTAGGTAATTTTGAGCTAAAAAAAAATCATTTGCATTGCTTAAATGTTTTAAATTTTATTTGCATTGTATGGAAAAAATGATATGTTAAACGTTAGTTTCAATGTTAAATTATAATTAGATTAGAAAACAATATGTTAAAGAATGGTTAAAATTCATGAAGTTTATCAATGTTTGTTTGTAAATTTAGTTAGAAAATTCATAAATCCAAGCACGTACAATCGATTCCAATTGGCACTAACTTGCGAGTCTAAATTATTCCAAGGGCCACCCAAAATTCACCCTAAGTTTGCTAAACCCTAGACCTTGAACTGTAAAATCTAAACCCTCAACACTAAATCATTTGAATTTTTTCTTAGGACCTTAAAATGAAATTTGGTTGCCTTAAAAAACCCTCTGTTGTCACCATTCAATAGAGCTTTTTGTAATGTTTTCACTTATTTGAACACATAATATAAAACCTTTTGGTTTCTACAAGTTTATGAAGAGTGGGTGATCACTCTCTTTGACACTTATACATGATCATTAGGGATCTAAATCGTTGGAAGAAAACTATATTTTATTATATCCTGTAATACCCCTCATGCTACTATTTGATTTTGACATTCGCTGTGGTTTCTGTTTGGCACATTGTGATTTGTGATTGATACTGTTGCTATTATGTGTAGTAGCTTAGACTATTACTATACTCTGATGATGCCATGGTTATTGTGATGACATTTTATTATGATCATTTGATGGAGTTATTTCGAATGCAATAGACTATAGAATAGTAATTTATGATGTGGTGTAAAAGTTTATGATGATATGTTTTGGTGAGGGGACAGGTAGCATCACTCGTTCGCGAGCGCCCTGCTACGCTGTGAATCCTCCTCACAATGCTTTGATTTTATGTATATTGTATATCACTTTGTGGATGCAGGCTTTGCAGGAATAAGACTCGATTCCACCTATTTCGGTAGGTCTGGGCGAGCATTGAACCAACCCAACGGCAAGAAGTTGAATATTTGAGGTGACATGAAAAGTAACTCTGTACCAAGTTGTCAACAGTCTTGTATATTTGTGATTTGTGCATATTAGTCTCCTTCATTTGTGTGGTTACATTGGTCTCTGTATGATTATATGATTTGTCTAAAGTAGTGAATGGTCTTATGTGGTATTTAAATAATTAAGTAATTGGTAAAATAAAAACATAAAATAATCAGTAAATATGGCAATAAATAAATATTAGAAATAATAAAAGCATTGTATTTATTCGAAGTCTCTCAACGGTTGATTTTAAATAAGTAAATATTTAATGAAGAATTGTGGAGATGAGGTATATTTATATATTTGTTTAAATAAAAGTTTATGTTATGAATTTAGAATTTATTTAGTTTTAATTAAATGCATGAAATTTGAAATGTAATTTGGGAAAAACATCAAAATGGAATTAAGGAGAAATATTATTTGATTTTTTTGGAATTATGACCCCTGGTATTCACGGGAAGAGGAATTGAAAAGGATTTCTGGGCATGAAATTTATTAAGAGTTTCTTTTTGTTTGAGGATTTTTGGGGGGTTCGAATGCTGGGAAAATTCTATTTCGAATCATTTTTGTTCTGCCCTTAGTTCTTTTCTGTGTTGGAGAAATTGGGAAGAGGAAGGAAGATCTGGATCTGTTGCTGGAAGATTTGTAGCAATAGTGCAGCAAGAGGGGGCAGGGCTTCTACAATTTGTTGCAAGCATAGGACGCCAGGTTCTACTCTTGTTAATTGTTTATTTTCTGTTAAATAGGAATTGCTTTATGTGTGTGAAATTTATAATTAGGGGTGAAAATTAAACAATTGAAGAAAGAAAAATCTATTGGGATTATGGTTTAATTCAAGAATGTTTAAACAGAAAATGTAGAATTGTTTTTTGATTTATGAAATTTCTGGGGTTTCTGGGTTGTGGCTGTTTATTAATAAGGGGTTTGTTTTGCAATCTGGGAATGAACAGTAAAATTGTAATTTCATTTCATTTATATACATAGTTGTTTAAAGGCAATTTCTATTCAATAAACATCTGGGTTGTGACATTTTGGTCTATACATATATTTATAAAACATTTCTCCTTTTATTTATATCATGCACAGTAAATGGAATATATACTGTAATTATCTGTTTTCTATTTTTTGGACATGTTCAAACCCTCGGGTGGGTGTGTGTGTATATATATATATATATATTTATCTATATATATTTATATTTATATTTTTGTTTAAAACATTTGAAATTATAAACAAAAATTAATTTTTATTGAAAATTCGATATTCATGTCGGCGCCCTTTTTTTTTATTATTTAATTTTTATTTTGTTGAATTTATTATGAGTTCGGCTGTGTGGTGGGGGGGTTCGGCCCTGGGCCGTACCCACCACCCCCGCCGCCGGACTGTGTGACAGTCCGCGGACTGTCCACGGCAGTCCGCAGGACTGCCGTGCGCAGTCCGTAGACTGCCACAGCCGGGCGGCGGTTGTACCGCCTGGGCATGGGTATAATACCCATTTAATATATATGGTTTGAAAGTTTATAAAATGCAAATTTTTATTTATTACGAAATTTAATTTTATAATAGGTTTTATAATTATAATTCAAAACTTTCTTTTATAAATAAATAAACAAATATATATATATATATATATATATATATATATATATATATATATATATATATATATATATATATATATATATATATATATTGTGATCTCTGTGTTTAACTGTTACAGTTTTGGTTATTAAAAAAAAATGTATATTTATGAATATTCTCTTCTTCCTGATTAAATTATATTGCTGTTAATTTAATTGTCATTTAGAAAATATAGTTTTTGTTCTTGTCTATATTTCTGTAAATTTAATTGTTATTTAGAAAATGTAGGTTCTGTTTCCTCTCTAATTTCACTTCTGGTTAATTTAAAAAATATATATATATGTATAGATTGTGTTTCTTTTCTATTTATAAATAAAGCAGAATCTGTTAAGAGCAAAATAGTAAGAAATCTGTTTTTTATAAATTTGCTAGAAGATATTGTGGGTAAAATAATCAATTACAGCGTTGTTATTTATTTCTGATTTTAGTGTGAATATAGTTTAGGAATAGAATTTATTATTGAATCTGTTATAGAATTAAATAAGTTATTCCTTTTTTATTTCATTTTTTGTAAATTAAATGTTGTTGCATTGTTGGGTTTTGGACTTTGTTAGTTCATGGATTTGGGAACCCTTTTCTTTTTGTTTTAACACTTTAGTTTTCCAGAGGGTGTTGATTTTGTTGAATTTTCATCTGAGTTCAGTTGAGTTATGTTTTATTAATGGGGTGTACCGAATTTACGAGATTATGTTATGGTGTTTAATTTGCGAGATGGTCTATGCCTCGTATGTTGCTTTTGTTGTTGTTGTTTTGATGATTATGATTGGCATGGTACAACCCCTGTTTCTTTCTGGTTTTGGTTGAGTCCCTAGGGAGAGTGGCTCCTCGTGGGGGCCGGCGCCCCGTTTAAGGGGAAGGGCTCAGGAGAACCCACGAGTGAGTTAGTAAACAAGTGATAACCTAATAATTAACTTAGGAGGGTTGGGTAGTAATATCATTACAAGATTTAAAATATGGATGCCTCGTCTTCATTAGTGCTTTCGCAGACTAAGGGAAGGCTGAGAAGGCCGTGGTTGGCAAGGTCGTGACCTCATCCTCATGAGAGGTCTACGGCTCCGCATGAGCTACCCTATGGTGCCGGTGCCTCAAGTAGGAGGAAGGGCCAGGAGATCCATAGATGGGGGCCGGCGCCTCAGTATGGAGGAAGGGCCAGGAGAACCCATGTAGGCTATGCGATGACACTCTCCCCTAGTTGCTCATGTGTTGCTTTATTGTGTTCCTCTGGAAGTGGGTTATGGGAATGGATTTAGATTGTTGTTTGAATTGATTTAAGTTGATTTATGATTATTATTTTGTTGCATCTTTAGCATGTTTTGTATGATCTCATTTCTATTGGGTTTATCCTCTTGCATCTTTAGACATTGTGATTTGATGTTATTGGTTTGCTCATTTTAATCAGTGTTTTGTGTGATGGATCTATGTTGGTACTTTTTGTATGATTGTATTTCTTGTTGTCATTCTTGGTCGGAGTTACTTCTCTGTCACCTCTTAGCACGGGGGTGGTCGGGTGGAACGTGCTCCGCACACCGTTGGGTTCCCCATCAGCATTCATGGCTTCCATCTCATCCAGTTGAAGATTTATTACAGTTGATCTTATTGTATTTTGATAAACTTGTATTTTCTATTCATCCCACATGTTTGGGGATTCATGATGTAACCTTATGGATTATGTAATATTTGAAAGATGATGTAATATAACTATCTACTTTATAATTTTTAATTGGCTATGGAATGTCTCATGGGTTTATCTTGTGATAAGATTTATGTATTTATCTAATGTTGTCATTATAGCTCCTTCTGTTATCTTAGGAGTTGATGATGTTAGTAATGTTTATTTTTTTTCGATGTGACCTCGTGGGGCCCCAAAGGACATGGTTGATTGTGTTGTTATGTTTAATGCAATGAAGTATATGAGTATGAATATGATCATTTAATTTTGATATGATGATTATTATCTTTCTTTAAAAAAAAAAAAATTGGATTCTTTATTTTTTTGTTCTTTGGGGCTTGCATGGCAGGCATTACAACTTGGTATCAGAGCCAAGGTTCCACACGCTGGGGTCTCTGGGTAGTTATGTCCACTAGGTAACCTTTGCATGTTAGCCCTTGAGCTCATGTGTACCTTTGTCTTGCTGTGTAGAAGCATGCCTGGAGGCAGAGGTAGAGGTAGAGGTAGAGGCCGAGGAAGAGGCCGAGGTGGTGGCCGTGGAGCCAATCAACCGAATCCTTCACCGCCAAGTTCTCACGGTCCTGAGACTAAGGAGCAACAGAATTCTCAGAATAATCCGTCAGATGGTGGACCGAATCCGAAACAGCCGGGGGTGGATGGGCAGTTGCAGCATCTGTTGGGTGAGCTTCTCGATAGATTGGGTCCTAGAATTAATGGGGATCAGCCAGTTGTGAGGGAAAGAGAAAGGTCTCCAAGGCACAGGGGAGCTTCAGTTGATCAGGATGCTTTATTAGCTGGTCATATGAGGGATTTAATGAGAACTCATCCACCTACCTTCGATGGCTCTGGAGGAGGGTGTGAAGCCGAGACCTGGTTAATTGATTTGGGCTGATGCTTCGCAATGCACCCCTATGGTAGTAATACCAAGGCTCGATGTGCTGTTATGCATTTGCGGGGTTTTGCGTCCACTTGGTGGTAGCTTGAGGAACAGAAGTTGCATATGGATATCAGTATGGTCACTTGGGAACTTTTCTTGGAAAGGTTCAGGGCTCGCTTTCTCTCAGATCATTGGAGGCAGCGCAGGGCAGATGAATTCCACGATCTTAAGCAAATGGCAATGTCAGTAGAACAGTATGAACATCGCTTCTATGAACTAAAGCAGTATGCAGGGATTAGTCATGATGAAGGGATGTTGGTTCAGCACTTTGTTCGAGGTTTGAACGCATGCATCAGTGGTGGTGTAAGAGTCTTCGAACCTAAGACCATGGAGGTTGCTGTCGAAAAGGCTCATTTGGTAGAGGAAAACTTGGCTATGGCCTTGGGTGGCCACATTGGAGTGCAGATTGGTAGTGCTCCTACTCAGGGTTTTAGCACTCATGGGGGTCAGTCTCAGGGAGCAGGATCTTCCAGAAACAGGTTTCAACCCTCGAAAGGGGGTCATCAGCAGTAGCAGCCTCAGCAGCAGCAATCAAAATAGAAGAACTTCCAATCTCATCACAGTGGCAATTCACAGTTTCACAAGGAACGAAACAGGAACAGAGACCAAGTCCGACAGGAACGTTTTGCACAGCCTGCACCTAGTATCCAGTCAGTACCGAGTCAAGGGAGCTTTCAGCAGTCAAATGCTTCATCTAGGGGTAGAGGTTTTGGCAGGGGTACTGGGTGTTACTCCTGTGGGCAGCAGGGGCACATTGCCAGAGTATGTCCTCAAAAGAGCACTTCAGGTTTTAATCAGAGGCCAGCTGGTTCAGAGCTGACAGTAGGTGATGCAGGGAGATCTCATCGTGTTTTTGCTGCAATGGATAATCGATAGGAAGACCATCAAAGCACCGTCATTGAAACTATATGTTCATTACATAAGTCTAACATTTCAGTACTTTTTGATTCTGGTGCATCTGATTCTATTATCTCTCCTTTAGTTGTTGAGCAATGTAAACTGGGGGCAATAAAGCAAAGCGAAAAGTGGCAGGTTGAGTTAGCTTCGGGATCCAAGGTTGTGGTCGAGAAGTTGGTGCAAGGTTGTAGATTAGAGTTAGGGGCAATGTCAACTAAGGTGGATCTCAGAATTCTTCCACTTGGTTCTTATGATGTAGTCTTGGGCATGGATTGGCTGAGCTCACATCGTGCCTTGATTGATTGCCGCCGTAAAGCAGTACGGTGTGTGGATGATTCTGGTAAAGAAGTGGAAATTGTGGGTGTTCAGAGGCCTGTCCCTTTGAGAATGATTTCAGCTATGCAGTTACAAAGGTGTTTTCGTCAGGGTTGTCAGCTCTTTGCAGTATCGGTTGGTGACCTTGAGTCAGAGGATAGTAGGAAGGTATCATTGAATGACTATCCTCTCCTCGTTGAGTTTTCTGACATTTTCCCTAGTGAGATACCAGGTATGCCTCCTAAGAGAGAGGTGGATTTCAGGATTGAATTGGTGCCTGGGGCTGAGCCTATCTCTGGGGCTCCTTACAGGATGACCACATAGGAGCTCCAAGAGCTTCGTCTGCAGTTAGAGGAATTGTTAGCTAAGGGGTTTATCCACCCTAGTGTCTCTCCATGGGGAGCACCAGTGATCTTTGTCAAAAAGAAGGATGGTTCTCTCCACCTTTGTATCGATTACCGGCAATTGAACAAGGTAACAGTAAAGAATCGTTACCCCCTTCCCAGGATTGATGACCTCTTTGACCAAATAAAAGGGGCAAAGGTATTTTCCAAGATCGACCTTAAATCAGGGTACCATCAGTTGAGGATAGCAGAGGCCGACATTCATAAAACTGCATTTCATACTCGGTACGGACACTACGAGTTCACAGTGATGTTGTTCGGGTTAATGAATGCACCTTCAGTCTTTATGAGTCTAATGAACGGGGTGTTTCGGACTTACTTGGATAGGTTTGTTCTCGTGTTTTTGGATGATATTTTGATTTATTCTAAGTCTATGGAGGAACATGAGGTGCATCTAAAACAGGTTTTGCAGTGCTTAAGAGATAATCAGTTGTATGCCAATTTGGCAAAGTGTGACTTTTATAAGACTAAAGTTCAGTATTTGGGCCATGTGATTTCTGAAAGTAGTATTTCTGTTGATCCTGCTAAAATCCAGGCTATCATGGATTGGCCCGTGCCCACCAATGTCTCAGAAGTTCGCAGTTTCATGGGATTAGCTGGGTATTATCAGCGGTTCGTTCAAGGCTTTTCCAGGATTGTGCATCCTATCACATCACTTCAGCGGAAAGGAAAGAAATTTCTTTGGACAGAGCAGTGTTAGTTGGCGTTCCAAACCCTTAAGGAGAAACTGACTAGTGCTCCAATTTTGGCAGTGCTGGATCCTTCAGGTGATTTTGTGGTTTGTACTGATGTTTTGTTGGAGGGTCTTGGAGCCGTGTTGATGCAGGATGAAAGAGTGATTGCCTATGAATCTTGGAAGTTAAAGGATCATGAACTCAATTATCCCACACATGACCTTGAATTGGCAGCAGTTGTTCATGCTCTTATGAGATGGAGGCACTTTTTGTTAGGGCACCGGTTTGAGTTGCATACAGATCACCGAAGTTTACAATACATCTTCACTCAGCCGAATTTGAATGCAAGGCAGAGAAGATGGATGGAGTTTTTGTGTGAGTATGATTTTGAGGTTAAGTATATTCAGGGTAAGGAAAATGTGGTGGCTGACGCTCTAAGTCGGCGAAGGCATGAGGTTTTTGTAATATCTCTTGAGGTGGATTTGAAGAGTCAGATTCTTGCAGCCCTTCCTTCAGATAGTTGGTATTCAGAGGTAAGAGCTGAGGTAGAATCAGGTAGGGCTTTGGAGGGGAAATTTGCTGGTTATTCGTTAGATTCGGATGGTGCTTTGCGTTTCCCTGGACGGTTGTATGTACCTTCTTCAGAGGGTCTTTGAACATTGATTTTGACAGAGGGTCATCGAGCACCTTACGCAGCACATTCTGGAGTTAAGAAAATGTATGCGGATCTTCGGTCGCTCTATTTTTGGTCGGGAATGAAGCGGGATATCGCCGATTTTGTGGCTCGATGTCTTGAATGTCAGAGAGTGAAGGCTGAACATCATCATCCAGTAGGGTTGCTACAGCCTCACCTCGTTCCGGAATGGAAATGGGATGTTATTTCTATGGATTTCATTGTTGGGTTGCCTATGTCGTCTAGACGACATGATGCTATTATGGTCACAGTGGACAAATTGACTAAGGTAGCTCATTTCTCTCCTGTTCGATCTTCGTATACGGCATCTTATGTTGCTAAGGTGTTCATGAATGATATAGTTAGATTGCATGGGATACCGCAGAGGATCATTTCTGACAGAGATCCGGTATTCACATCTGCATTGTGGACATCTTTGCAGCAGTCTTTGGGAATGAAGCTAAATTTCAGTTCTGCCTATCATCCTGAGACTGATGGTCAAACTAAGAGGGTTAACCAGGTGCTTAAGGATATGCTTCGCATGTATGTTATGGATCAGCAATCACGTTGGGAGGAGTATTTGTACTTGGTTGAGTTTGCGTATAACAATGGGTACCATAGTTCTATTGGTATGGCACCTTTTCAGGCTTTGTACGGTCGTCCTTGCCGTACTCCTCTGAGTTGGGATCGATTGGAGGACAGGGTGCTACTTGGGCCCGAGATGCTTAAAGATATGGAGCAGCAGGTGTCTCGCATTCAGGAGCATCTTGTAGCCGCCCAGGATAGACAAAAGAAGTATGCTGACGCTCATAGAGTTGATCGGCAGTTTGCAGTTGGGGATCGGGTTTTCCTTCGAGTGTGTCCACAGAAGAGCCCAATTCGTTATGGAAAGGGTTCGAAGCTTGCGCCTCGATTTGTTGGACCCTTTGAGGTGTTGGAGCGGATTGGACCTGTTGCTTATCGTTTAGCCTTGCCACCCAGTTTGTCGCGGATCCATGATGTATTTCATGTTTCTGTTCTTAGACCATACTTTCCTGATGTTACTCATGTTTTGGATTGGAATGCTCTACAGGTTGAGGACGGGCAGCTGGCACTCGAGGCCGTGGCCGTGCTTCAGCATCGGCGACTTACCCTCAGAGGCAGAGAGATTGATCAGGTGCGGGTTCAGTGGGACCCGAATGATGAGGTTTCAGCTACTTGGGAGGATGCCTCTCGTATTAGGGATTCTTATCCTTATCTTTTCACTGGCTTCCAGGAGTAAGCCGGATTTTAGGGGGGAGGATGTAATACCCCTCATGCTACTATTTGATTTTGACATTCGCTGTGGTTTCTGTTTGGCACATTGTGATTTGTGATTGATATTGTTGCTATTATGTGTGGTAGCTTAGACTATTACTATACTCTGATGATGCCATGGTTATTGTGATGACATTTTATTATGATCATTTGATGGAGTTATTTCGAATGCAATAGACTATACAATAGTAATTTATGATGTGGTGTAAAAGTTTATCATGATATGTTTTGGTGAGGGGACAGGTAGCATCACTCGTTCGCGAGCGCCCTGCTACGCTGTGAATCCTCCTCACAATGCTTTGATTTTATGTATATTGTATATCACTTTGTGGATGCAGGCTTTGCAGGAATAAGACTCGATTCCACCTATTTCGGTAGGTCTGGGCGAGCATTGAACCAACCCAATGGCAAGAAGTTGAATATTTGAGGTGACATGAAAAGTAACTCCGTACCAAGTTGTCAACAGTCTTGTATCTTTATGATTTGTGCATATTAGTCTCCTTCATTTGTGTGGTTACATTGGTCTCTGTATGATTATATGATTTGTCTAAAGTAGTGAATGGTCTTATGTGGTAATTTAAATAATTAAGTAATTGGTAAAATAAAAACATAAAATAATAAGTAAATATGGCAATGAATAAATATTAGAAATAATAAAAGCATTGCATTTATTCGGAGTCTCTCAATGGTTGATTTTAAATAAGTAAATATTTAATGAAGAATTGTGGAAATGAGGCATATTTATATATTTGTTTAAATAAAAGTTTATGTTATGAATTTAGAATTTATTTAGTTTTAATTAAATGCATGAAAATGAAAATGTAATATGGGAAAAGCATCAAAATGAAATTAAGGTGAAATATTATTTGATTTTTGAATTATGACCTCTGGTATTCACGGGAAGAGGAATTGAAAGGATTTCTGGGCATGAAATTTATTAAGAGTTTCTCTTTGTTTGAGGGGATTTTCGTTCGAATGCTGGGAAAATTCTATTTCCAATCATTTTTTTTTTCTGCCCTTAGTTCTTTTCTGTTTTGGAGAAATTGGGAAGAGGAAGGAAGATTTGGATCTGTTGCTGGAAGATTTGCAGCAATAGTGCAGCAAGAGGGGGCAAGGCTTCTACATTTGCTGCAAGCGTAGGACGCCAGGTTCTACTCTTGTTAATTGTTTATTTTCTGTTAAATAGGAATTGCTTTCTGTGTGTGAAATTTATAATTAGGGATGAAAATTAAACAATTGAAGAAAGAAAAATCTACTGGGATTATGGTTTATTCAAGAATGTTTAAACAGAAAATGTAGAATTGTTATTTGATTTATGAAATTTTTGGGGTTTCTGGGTTGTGGTTGTTTATTAATAAGGGGTTTTGCAATCTGGGAACTGATACAGTTTTTAAAAATTTCTGTTCAATAAACATCTGGTTTTTGGTCTACAATATATTTTATTTGTTTTACTCTAATGGAATATACATATTATACGTTCTGTTTTATTTCATTCAAATTGGGTGGTGTATGATATATCATATATATATTTATATTTATATTTCTGTTTTAAAACATTTGATTTCATGTCAAAACCTTACTAAAAATTCACATTCTTTTGATTATTTAATTTTTTATTTGTTGAATTTATTATGAGTTCGGCTGTGTGGTGGGGGGGGTTCGGCCCTGGGCCGTACCCACCACCCCCACCGCCGGACTGTGCGACAGTCCGCGGACTGTCCACGGCAGTCCGCAGGACTGCCGTGCGCAGTCCATAGACTGCCACAGCCGGGCGGCGGTTGTACCGCCTGGGCATGGGTTTAATACCCATTTAATATATATGGTTTGAAAGTTTATAAAACGCAAAGTTTTATTTATTAAGAAATTTACTTTTATAGTAGGTTTTATAATTATAATTCGAAACTTTCTTTTATAAATAATAAAATATATATATATATATATATATATATATATATATATATATATATATATATATATATATATATATATATATTATTATTTATTACTATTTAATAATACGGACCGCGTTTAATCAAGTTACAGTTTTAAGCCATTAAAAAAAATGTATATTTATGAATATTTTGTTCTTCCCTGATTGAATTATATTGCTGTTAATTTAACTGTTCATTTAGAAAATATAGTTTATGTTCTTTCTATATTTCTGTAAATTTAATTGTTATTTAGAAAATGTAGGTTCTCTTTCCTCTCTAATTTCACTTCGGTTAATTTAAAATATATATATATATATATATATATATATATATTGTGTTTCTTTTCTATTTATAAATAAAGCAGAATCTGTTAAGAGCGAAATAGTAAGAAATCTATTTTTTATAAATTTGCTAGAAGATATTGTTGGTAAAAGAATCAATTACAAGCATTGTTATTTATTTCTGATTTTAGTGTGAATATAGTTTAGGAATAGAATTTATTATTGAATCTGTTATAGAATTAAATAAGTTATTCCTTTTTATTTCGTTTTTTGTAATTAAATGTTGTTGCATTGTTGGGTTTTGGACTTTGTTAGTTCATGGATTTGGGAACCCTTTTCTTTTTGTTTTAACACTTTAGTTTTCTAGAGGGTGTTGATTTTGTTGAATTTTCATCTGAGTTCAGTTGAGTTATGTTTTATTAATGGGGTGTACCGAATTTACGAGATCATGTTATGGTGTTTAATTTGCGAGATGGTCTATGCCTCGTATGTTGCTTTTGTTGTTGTTGTTTTGATGATTATGATTGGCATGGTACAACCCCTGTTTCTTTCTGGTTTTGGTTGAGTCCCTAGGGAGAGTGGCTCCTCGTGGGGGCCGGCGCCCCGTTTAAGGGGAAGGGCTCAGGAGAACCCACGAGTGAGTTAGTAAACAAGTGATAACCTAATAATTAACTTAGGAGGGTTGGGTAGTAATATCATTACAAGATTTAAAATATGGATGCCTCGTCTTCATTAGTGCTTTCGCAGACTAAGGGAAGGCTGAGAAGGCCGTGGTTGGCAAGGTCGTGACCTCATCCTCATGAGAGGTCTACGGCTCCGCATGAGCTACCCTATGGTGCCGGCGCCTCAAGTAGGAGGAAAGGCCAGGAGATCCATAGATGGGGGCCGGCGCCTTAGTATGGAGGAAGGGCCAGGAGAACCCATGTAGGCTATGCGATGACACTCTCCCCTAGTTGCTCATGTGTTGCTTTATTGTGTTCCTCTGGAAGTGGGTTATGGGAATGGATTTAGATTGTTGTTTGAATTGATTTAAGTTGATTTATGATTATTATTTTGTTGCATCTTTAGCATGTTTTGTATGATCTCATTTCTATTGGGTTTATCCTCTTGCATCTTTAGACATTGTGATTTGATGTTATTGGTTGCTCATTTTAATCGGTGTTTTGTGTGATGGATCTATGTTTGTACTTTTTGTATGATTGTATTTCTTGTTGTCATTCTTGGTTGGAGTTACTTCTCTGTCACCTATTAGCACGGGGGTGGTCGGGTGGAACGTGCTCCACACACCGTTGGGTTCCCCATCAGCGTTTGTGGCTTCCATCTCATCCAGTTGAAGATTTATTACAGTTGATCTTATTGTATTTTGATAAACTTGTATTTTCTATTCATCCCACATGTTTGGGGATTCATGATGTAACCTTATGGATTATGTAATATTTGAAAGATGATGTAATATAACTATCTACTTTATAATTTTTAATTGGCTATGGAATGTCTCATGGGTTTATCTTGTGATAAGATTTATGTATTTATCTAATGTTGTCATTATAGCTCCTTCTGTTATCTTAGGAGTTGATGATGTTAGTAATGTTTATTTTTTTTCGATGTGACCTCGTGGGGCCCCAAAGGACATGGTTGATTGTGTTGTTATGTTTAATGCAATGAAGTATATGAGTATGAATATGATCATTTAATTTTGATATGATGATTATTATCTTTCTTTTAAAAAAAATATATATTTGCATTCTTTATTTGTTTGTTCTTTGGGGCTTGCACGACGGGCGTTACATATCCTCAAGATAGGAGAGCGTGAGTAAGAGTGATATGGGTAAAGTTTCTTTCATTGGATATACCTAAAATTATGTAGGTTCAATGAAAAGAATGGGTCTATTTGGTAGATTTATGAAAACTATTATGAATGTCTAGAATACCATAAAAGTATAATTATAGCAATTCCAATTGGAAACACTTGGGTATATATCATATGAAATTTAAATCTAGTAAGGTGTCAATTATATAGGAGAGTTGATAATACATGGAAAGAGGTTTGTATGGGAATATATGTATTAAGAAACGCATACCATGACCTCTATAGGATTTTTAAGATGTGATCCTAGATAATAATCCACCCATCCTCAAGCATAATGGATTCTTTATCAATTAAGAGAGATTCAATAACCATAAAATTACCTATATTTTGATACAATATAGATTTATGTGGAAGTATAGAAATGCATCAATAAGGAGACCAAGATGGAACCATTTAACACCTAAGGTACACCTATTACATGGGAAAGGGAGGAGGTACATGATGATAGGTTGGAGGAACTAGGCTATTATTACAATAGATAGAGGAGGAGGATTCATATTATGCTCCTATAAATAAGAGATTAATTTAGAAGATTAAAACAACTAGATAATAAAAAATGAAATAATTCTATAGAGGGAGTGAGTGGGATTGTTGGAAATATACAAGGAGAGAGGTGAAGTTCCCAACACCTACATAGATTCCTACACGAAATACACCAATCTAGGCACTTCCTAGAAGGATCAAGATCCATGTGAGTAGCCTCTTTTTATTTTTGTATCTTCTACATATGTATATTTATTCCTTTAATATGTGATTAAAATTATGTATGATATAACTTATTAATAAGTGATTACAAGTATAATTATTAAAATATTTCATATTTATTTTGATATCCTCTAATGTAGGAGGAAATTTTTACTTGTTTTGATAGATGTATGTTATTTTTGTGATATGTATAGATTGATTCATTTTTAACATGATACTTTTTTTATTAGAGGGGTAAACACTTTTGACCCAGAGCTAGATGGAACCAATGAGGTCACAAAAGTATGACTAAATTTGGACCTCACTAGACATCTAGATCCCCTTAAGCCATCCTATCACCCTAAATCATAAATCGATTTCTTAAGGGGTCCTAATATGACATTTCTTAAGGGGATCAAATAAGTTCTTAAAATTTGGTGAAGTTTCCCAAGGCAACCAAATTTAACAATAATAAGATCGTGCAAGATTATAATATGAATGAGATTTCATGATCTAGGTTGGTCAGTTGAAACAAGAGTAGATCTCAATCAACTATTCCACAAGAAAATGTTCTTCACTAACTTACAAGTTCATTATATTCCAAGCGGCACCAAAACTTCACCCTAAGTTCTGTAAACCCTAAACCCTAAACCCTAAACACTAAACTATTCATTTTTTCCAACCTGACCTTAAAGCGAAATTTTGTTGTCTTAGGAAAATCCATCAAATTTCATTCCCTTATGCCATGTAATTTTGTCATAGGATCTTACTACATATATCGCCTTAAGTTATCCTATTAGCCTAAACACTAAACTCTAAACTCTAAACCCTAAACCCTAAAGCCATCATTTTTTCTTAGGCTCTTAATGAAATTTGGTTGCCTTAGGCAACTCCACCAAATTTCATTCCCTTATGCCATGTAATATTATCCTAGGATCTTACTACATGGAGATCCCCTTAAGCTAGATCCTATGACCCTAAACCCTAAACTCTAAAGTCTAAACCCTAAACCGTAAAGCTATCATTTTTTCTTTAAAGGCTCTTAATAAAATTTGGTTGACTTGGGCAACTTCACCAAATTTTATTCACTTGAGCCATGTCATTTTATCCTAGGACCTCACTAGACATAGACCCCCTTAAGCCATCCCGTCACCCTAAATTGTAATTCAATTTATTAAGGGGTCCCAATATGACATTTCTTTAGTGGATCAAAGAAGTTCTTAAAATTTGGTGATAAAAGTTTCCCAAGGCAACCAAATTTAACAATAATAAGATCATGCAAGATTATATAATATTAATAGTTAATTGTATTTTCATTCAAGTAACATGTTCCTTAGACATAAATGAGGCTTACATATTTTATCATTTGTATTCAATTATTTAAGGCCATTTATATTGAATGGTTTAAAGGTATTTCCTAAACATGTATCTTACATCTTGAAATTACAAATCTAATACAGGTTCACTCATATCTTAAAGATCACATGGATCCATTCAATAATATTCACAATCCACCTCCACGCCATCCATCTCCACCACCTTCACCTCCACCTCCACCCACTCCACCTCGTAACCCCCCACCTCCACCACCTAAAATCAATGAACATGCTCGTTTGCAATCACAAATAAATGCCAATGTTAGAACCATCCAAGATCAAATAGATATTATTCAAAATGAAGAGTGTTTCGTGCCTCCTATGAGGATGTTTGCATCTAGGATGTAAACCCTTGTTGATGTTTTCAGGGCTCTGGATGGGATCTTAGATGAGCATCGATAATGGCTAGAGGAGAGGAGAACTTTTGATTCTAAAAAGGAGAACACAAAGAAATGAAGAGATGCAATAGAGAGCCACAATAGTTTCTAAATTAAGACAATGATCTTAAATAGTTATGAATTTATGAATTTGGTGAATGATGGATATTTTGTGTGATGGATTTACAAATTTGGTTGGATGGATATTTTTAGTGACATGAATTTATGATTTTTGTTCTAGATGGATATTTTTAGTGACATGGATTTATGAATTTGGTGGAATTTATGAACTTATAATGAATAATATATAATAGTATATATTTTATGACTATCTATTAGATCATGATTTCTCCTATTAAAAAATTGTAATATATATATATATATGTGTGTGTGTACATGTGTGTTAGACATAAAATGAGATTTTGTGAATGTTTCAAGTTTATTGTTTAGTATGTATGTGCATGTATTAAAAATTTGCATATATAGTTCTTAAATTTTGAAATTTGTATGTATGTACATAGTTTAGTTTAATGATATGTATGCATGCAGATTATGCATCATATTTTTTATTTTAAATGTACATGTACATGTTAAATTTTGAATTTTGTATGGACATGCTCAAGTTCAATCAATGTATATATATGTGCATTTCAATTAAATATATGATCTTAATATATATGTTGCTCATCCTATTTCAATTAAATATATGATCTTAATATATGTATGCACATCCTATTTTGTATGATTTAATGCCTGAGGTGCACATTTATATCTCATATCATGGATGATTTTAACATTGATGATATCATCAATCCACCACCTCAGCCACAGCCACATCCACCTCCCCCTACCCCTCCACCTCCACCTCCCCCTCCACCTCCAACTAATATGCCACATCCAACACCTATTGCATCTGATGAGGCTCACTTGAGAGAACATATAAATGATCAAGTTGCATCCTTACAAAATCAAATCAATGCTATGTAGAGTCAAGCATTGATTCCACCACATGTGAGACATTTTGCATCTATAATGCAAAACATTGTTGATGCCATCAGGATGATCAATTCTGATCTTGATAGGCATCGATGAGATAGAGAGAACAAATGAGACAATTTTATTCTGACGGTCTCTCTTACAAACAAACATTAGACCTTAAAATAGTGAAAGCCCATCTAGCCTCCTCCTTTCTTGACCCTGTTACTTGACAACCCATTCCACCCAACAAATCTAGAATATCCATGAGGTGGTGCATACATCCGCAGATGAGTGCACATTTTTGTGATCGATGGTATATGGTTTTTGATAGTCCCCCACATGATAATTGGGAGTTCCCATTGTATTTTTTGAGAAAACTATATGTAGAGTTTGTTTTGGGGAAAAATCCCAATTATTTTGATTTTAGATCATTTCAAGGTGTTGATGGCGGCATGCTACAATAGAGGTTAGGGGCAAGGTTTGATCACCAATGCCCCGTGCATGCACAACCCCTTGTTGTTGCTCCTATTCCTCCCATTCTTGCACTTGTACAACATTGAGCTCTGGTCTCAACATTAGGTTCCCTTAGTACACTCATAAGAGACCTTGATCAGCATGCTTCGATGATAGCGGGTGGGGAGCATAGAGACGATGATGATGGAGGAGTTTTTTATGGACCTAGTCTGAGAACCGCTCTAGGAGTGTTGAGGCTCGTCCCCCATATATGTACTAGTTTTTATTAAGTATGTTATGGACCTGATCAGGCCACACCTAGTTCAAGTCGATGGGGAGATTCTGGTGGTTCATCTTGTCGTATCAGTTCATTTGTAGAGTTTCTTACAATAGACCATCACCTTGAGGACATTGCAACACAGATATAAATATGCATCTAGATGTACATTCATTTTATAAGAATTTTGATGGATGTATATATCAAATAAAAGTTTGAAATACATTTTAACAATCAAATTGTTTGGTCTACAGATGAAACCAATGATGGGGAAATAATTTGTTCCACGAGTACATACATCGACACCAGTTGTACTCGGAAACCCTTATGGGGTATTTTGATTTCAATTTTTAAAATCATATATGAAATCATAAATTTAACTTGATTTTTAAATTTATAATTGAATCACCTATATGTTTGAAATATTTATGTTGGTTTAGGCGAGTCAATCAACATCCACATCGATTCCTCCTAAGGGATTGTCAACCACTCCTCTACTATCAAGTGTCATAGATCAGGGGCAGGTACATTCATATTGTAAATTTGTTTAAAGTTTACATTAGTATAGTTACAATTTTATGAATTTTAAATTCACTAGATATATGAAATACATTCATGTACACTTGTAAATATTATAAGCGTTCAATGTCTATGTACATGTATGTCTAGGTTGATACCACAATAAGAATGGGCATTGGGAAAACATTTGATGTTGCAGCTACTCATGAGGCCACTAATTCCCAAGTTGTTTGCAAAAATTTCTACACAAAATGTGCAAATTTGAATATATATATAAACCTAATTCAATTGTACATGATTTAATTTTGATCTTGTAGGACTTTGTTAGTGTAACTTTTAGCCTTGACCCAGACATAGTTACACCACCAAGAGGACATGTAGAGCAGGCTCCATATCAAATGGTAATTTAAATTTTTTACTATATTTAAAGTCAATTATAAATTGCATATTTTGAATATAACTTAAATTTTGAATTTTAAATTGAATATATACATAATATGAGATTTGTTACACATTATTTTTATTATATAGCATGAGACACATCTTGTAGTTAAGCATGTATAGACGGGTCTTAGAGAAAAGCTTGGTGCACAACCTCAAAATACGATACAATTAAAATATGATAAATTATTAATTAAATTGAATTAAAAAATAATAATTGTAGAGTTGTACATCTAATTTCAAATTTCTTTGTCTTGTTTATGTAGATTGATTTAGAGAATTTAGAGGTTGCTTCATATGCACCAGAGCATCTAGACATAGATATGACAGTAATTTAATTTTATGATGGATTATAAATTAAATTGTTATTAAATAATTTTTCATTGCCTTACATCTGATTTCATCTTTCTCTTGTATAGAGTGTTTCAGTTCATCCACATAGTCTACATGGTGTGAAGAGGTCTCTTGATTATAGAGATAGTACATGACCTAGAAACATGTGATTTTATGTGTTATATTTGTTTATTTCATGGACTATATTTCTGGTTTCTCATGTACTCTGTTGGACTTTATATTTCATGGCTCAAGTACTTAGTTGGACTTTAGTTCATGGGTTGTACTTTGGACTTTATTTCATGCGCTTAATATATTGGTTTCATGCACATAATATGTTACATAAATTATGGACTTTATTATTGTTTGAAATTTTAATTTACACATATACATTTATGCATTTTATATTCATAGTCAAGACATTAATATAGGACATTAATGTGAAATTTAGTGATCTCATACATGATATTAATATAGGAAATTTTAATATTTATACTTTACAAATTTAGTGATTTCATACATGATATACATGATATATACATTCAATAAATATCGATAATTACTTAATGAACTTATTCAATTCATGTCAATCAATAATTAGTCAATAAATCATAATTTACAAACAAAAGCAATCTATTTATATACCAGAAAGGATAAGATTTTAAGAAATAAACAATACTATAGAAGATTAGAGAAAAAAGCATTAATAAATTCTATAAATTAACAACTAACACTAATTTATAAGTTGTCAAAACAAATAATGACGTCTTAAGGGGATGTCTTAAGGGGTTATAATATATCTTAAGGGGATGTCTTAAGGGGTCTTAAGGGGATGTCTAAAGGGTTCATAATAGAACATCTTAAGGGGATGTCTTAAGGGGTTATAATACATCTTAAGGGGATGTCTAAAGGGGTCATAATAGAACATCTTAAGGGGATGTTTTAAGGGGTCTTAAGGGGATTTCTAAAGGGGTCATAATAGAACATCTTAAGGGGATGTCTTAAAGGGTCTTAAGGGGATGTCTAAAGGTGTCATAATAGAATGTATTAAGGGGATGTCTTAAGGGGTTATAATACAACGTCTAAAGGGGATATCTTATGGGATCTTCAGGGGATGTCTTAAGGGGTCATAATAGAATTTCTTAAGGGGGTGTATTAAGGGGTCATAATACGTCTTAAGGATATAATTGATTTAACAATAATGTATGCATGATATTTAGTGATTATACAATTAGACATAAAGTTTAAAAGTAGGAAAACATGCACATTTAACAAACAAAATATATAGAATATTGATTTGATACATAGAAGTACATAGAGTATGTTTAATTATGTAAGTATGTCTGTACATATATGTCATCTCAAAAAAATGTTTACAAAATTTGGATATGCCATCTAAAGAACATCTCAAACTCATGGCTAGAATGTAGTAGGTCTTCACAACACTTGATATCAAAAAGTTACAAGCAATATCAATGAAATCATCAAAACATACATATTTTAATTTATATAAAACTATTTATATGTACAGAACTCAAGTACCTACATTTAAAAGTATTCCACACATGTTTGTAGGTTGAATCTAGGCATCCTCTCATTTTTGTTTCAAAGTATGAGATCAATGCAATGATGGCTTAAGGATACAAAAAATGACAATGAATCAATTTTAACTATTAATGTACAAGCAATATCAATATGTAATCAAAACATGTATTTAAATATAATTTAACTAATAATTACATTTTTTTACCAAGTATTCCATGTTGTCTAGGTTGAATCTGCATGGACTATATCCTTTTTGTGATTGTGCCTTAAGGATGTATAAAATGACAATTTAAATCAATTTCAACTAATAACACACTTGACCAATGTTGAAACATGTATTTAATGTATTTAAAAGGACAAAATAAAACTAAAACTATATTTACCTGTATTTACTTATTCCATTGTACCATCTGCATCCTTTCTTTTTTGTAATGCATCTATGATTGCCTCATGTTCTTCCATATAAATTGACCATAGCACTTTTTTTGAAGGTCATCCGTGCGATACCACTCTAGTTTTATATTTGTTTCCACCATTAAATGTGAATAATTTATAATCTTTTTATGTGTTTCATAGTCTTCAAATGTAGGTAGACCATTCTTTCTTCTCAGGTATTTTCGTAGCCAAGTGCCAACAACCACCACCAATCCTATTGGAAAACATGTTCAAAAACCATCATCAAATAAGTTCTCAAAATTTTCTTAAGGGGATCAAAGACTTGTTCTAAAAAATTGCTTAAGGGGATCTAAAACTTGTTATCAAAATTTGCTTAAGGGGGTGTCTTAAGGGGATCACCGTACCTGTTGGATAATGAAAGCCATCATCATCTTCTCGAGGTGTTATTAACTTATGTTTAGTTTCCACACAATGATCCAACCAATTTTTTGTTTTCTCTTTATTCCCCTCAGGTGCAATAACAGCATACACATGTCCTGCCAACAAAATTCGATTTAATAACTTGTGCATATCCATATAAATAATTTAGTATCACAAAATAACTTAATAAAGTGAAATAAAATGAAATATATTGAATTAAAATTACCTTCTTGTACAAGGTCTGAAACATGGTCATAATCTTCAGATGCAAACACTTGATCATTTTCTTCAATAGTTCTTTCATATTGATTATGTGCTTCTACAGATTTGTCAACGATCTTTGCTCCCACTGTTCAACCCATTATGTATTTTCACATGCTTCCCAATCTCTTGAGATACAAAAATGGAAAAAACATGCAATCTCCCTTGTCCAAATAGTTCATGTGCTTGTTGTCACACTCCTAAATGAATTCCATATAGTAGATCCACTGATTGTCCCACAATCAACTCTAGGTACAATGTTATCTTCTTCCACCAACCAAAAGAATCAATGAACTATAGAGTAATCACTCGAACTAGGTGCAGATAATCTTCTATTACACCAATCCACAATCTCACGTGCATCTTTAAATTTTACTAAATCCTCAAATTTTAATTGTTCTCTAGCGAGAATTCTTTTGGCACACGCACCAGCTCCATCATGTTATCCTTTACCATGCCCAGCTTCAAATAAACTCCATATATGTTGGACATTAAGTTCCTTGTGAACCCTATTTAACCAATAGAACATTCGAGCATTCTTGAACTTCCCCATACAATTATCTGACCATATGAGGTTTTCTTTCATCTGGATTCCTCTTTCTCTTAAATTTCTATAAAATATACTGAAACAGTATTGAACAAACTCTGACGAGTGTAACCAATTGTCACTCAAATAAAAATGATACTCCCTCAAAAAATTTCTTATATCATCCTCAGTGCTATCATCTACATGTCTATAAATAATATGGACAAACATAGCTACTTGCACTGAATTATAATATTGAGATTGAATTTCCTCTTGCGGAGCGAGAGTATAATTCTCCACAATATCAACCACTGAAAGTATAGTACCAATTGGAAATGTGTTTCTACATGTGGGAAATTGGCCATCAAGCCATCGAGCATGTTAAGAGTGCATGACATATTTTGGTACAATTTTATTCTTAAATTTACTCATGAATGCATGCAAACTAACTTTTTCTATAACTAAATCACAACGCTTTCCTATTTTTCCATCTTTTAAAGAATAGTGAACATTCATAAATCTTTTGACATCTACTAATTGTTGTCCAAAGTCATGATCAACACTTTCATGCAAGCAAATTCTTAAAAATGAAAGATTTCCACAGTTAATGCATTGTCCAGAAATACAAGAACTTAAATAAAATAATTTATCATTAGATTTTTCACAAAAAAACCTGAAATAAATTCTCTTATTGCTTCAGGTGGCATATCAATACCACACTCCTGTATAATCATGTTAGTATGCAAGGTACAACATATATATCGAAAAACATCATAAAAATAACAAAATTGAACATGTATTTTACAACAACGAGATATTTGTTGCTTATTAATTTTTACATACCAGGGTTTATATTTTTCAAAATACCTTTGACTTATTTTAATATTACCAGGTAACACCGAATCGCTACAAAATTTTCTATAAAATTCAATTTGTATTGTATCTAATAGGTTTTTTGGGTGAGGATTGCGAACTTTGGACCCCACCCTTAATTTTAAAACATCTCTAGCATTAGATGAAACCCTAGTATTATCATTCCAATATTTTTTGATCAAAGAGTTAATTTCAACATTCAATTTTATATCAGACCTTGATAGTCATCCACTGAAACTCCAACATTGATTGATAGGATCATTTTCTATACTTTCTCTTCTTTTTGCCACTCTTAGCAATGTTTTAGGATGTATTTTTAAAACTTCACTAATATTGATTACCATTCTTTTATTCAAAGTTGCTTTATTAACTATAGTAGTTGTTATAGCTCTTCTTGCTGTGTTATCTTTAGATCGACTATTTTTTCCAATAGATTGAATAGCACTAGCAACAGCAGACAACAAGTTTTAATGATTGATCTTTTCTTTTTGGTTTAACATAAAATCATAACCTTTTCATTACTTTCCTCATTTTTTGCATTCTCATCAATTGCATCATTAGTTGACATTGAAATGCAATTTTTTTACGATAAAAGAATTTGGTGCATATTCTATTCGCATGTGTTCCTATTTGCCTCCAAGAAATTTGATCAAGAAGATTATCGAAAACACCACTTCCAATTTTAAAAAAAGTATTTCCATTAAATTCAACATCACATTCTAGATTTTCATCTTCATTTTCATCAACAAAATGGTTTTCATTTTCATTTTCATCAAAATATAGGTTTTGTTTTCATTTCCAAGAAAATGATCATTTTAATTTTCATTTGCAACAAAAGATTTTTCTTTTTCATTTTCAAAAAATTCTATAAAAGTTTCATCTCTCTGAATATCATTAATGTCAACATCATTATGTCCAACATCTTATAAAACTTCTACATACAAATTTACCATTTCACTAACATGTGGATTTGAAGACGTACCTAGATTTGTGCATATTGAAACATTCTCCATAGCATTCAGAGGCATTTGAAGACATAGTAGGACTTGTTTGTATAATATATTCTTCTCCAAATTAACTCCTTGCAAATTAGCTTCATCTACAACCATGGTATCCTCAATGTTTTCATCTTCAATAGTTGTGGAATTGGTTGCTCCACCATCATTCATTGATTTCATTATCATTCTTCTTTCTCTTTGTCTTTGTCTCTCCTTCTCTCTATTTGCTTCAACTTCTTGAGAAGTCAATGTCTTCCTTCTCTTATTATGAGCTTTATCTCCCATGATTATAAAATTCTCAAGCCCAAATGAATATTAATAGTGAAATTCTTCAAAATATTCAATCCAAAATTCTTCAAAATATTCAATCCAAATTGGAAGTTGAATACCTATTAGGACAAAATTATTCCTCTTGTGTTCATCAAAACAAGTAGAAAACTAGCACAATTCCACTTAAAAATTGTTTTCTTCGTGCCTCCTTTGAAAAATTCAATCCATATTGCAAGTTGAAGACATTTTGTTCCTCCAAACAAGTCCAAAAATAACATAATTCCACTTCAAAAACAATGTAGATGATGCCTCATTTGAAAAAATAAACTAAAAATCAAGTTCACCATGAGCCTGGCATTTTAATTTATCTGACAGACACAGAAGACCTGTCATATTTCCATTCTGTTCGACATTCATTTGGACTTGTTTCCCTTCCAACGGTTTGAATATTATAAACTAAAGAATGGGATCCCGATTATAAAACGGGATCCCGCTTTTAATAAACAGGATCCTATTTTATAAAGCGCGATTCCATTTTTTTAAATTTGAATTTCTATTAGCTTTGTGGTCAGGTTTTTGCCTAGTATTTTGGTTCAGGAAAATCATTGGAAATCCAAACCTAGTCCTTCAACCTAGTTTGACCTGCAAGTTGAAGGTCCTAACAATGACAAAGAAAAATATTGACTTTGGACATATGGTTGATGACTTTTTTTGCATAATTTTTTGACGAAATTAAAACCCATTTTAGATGAGACAATGCAGATTCTAAATATGTAATTTTTTTTACAATTGGATTATTTTTTCTATTTTTCAATTAATTTTTAATAAAATTGGTCCATAAACTTTAAATATCAGTGTTTTTTACTATTTTAATAACTTTGATCAACATAACATTTTGGCAAACGGATTGCACAAGAAAAAACTTCAGACAATTCTTTTCAATTTAAAAAAAAAACAAAAAATGATAAGTTTAGGTCATCTTATGCATGTTGTACACGACAATTTTTCAAAACGATAAATCTGCGTAATAAAAATTTAACCAAAAAAAAATATTCAATAAAAAATTACAAAAAAATATCAAGAACAAGCTTCAGTGAGTCACAAATATTTTTCCAAAAGGATTTAGAAAAATATGATAATTTAAGTCAAAATATGGATGTACACGTGCATGGTATGGTAAAAAAAAATTGACTTTTAAACAATGGTTTTTAGAAATTCCTATTGAAACTCAATTTGTACAATCTGGGTATTGAAATAAATTACATATTTGGAAACTAGACTCTGAGCACTACATTTTTTTATTAGTGAATTTTTTAAAGATTTCATCTCTAAGTGCTTCAAATTTTAAGGTCAATTTTGTCAAATTCTAAAAATTAGGAAAAACACTTCCACTTTTTGGCCAAAAAGTGGACTCAACTTCTTGCACACACCCTTATCATAACTCAAACCTTTATTTTAGTGTGCCACTATAATGATCTTATGCCAAGT
>VDFB02000008.1:63615131-63681629 GCA_007258455.2 Sequoia sempervirens | reverse complement strand
GATCAAAGACTTGTTCTAAAAAATTGCTTAAGGGGATCTAAAACTTGTTATCAAAATTTGCTTAAGGGGTGTCTTAAGGGGATCACTGTACCTGTTGGATAATGAAAGCCATCATCATCTTCTCAAGGTGTTATCAACTTATGTTTAGTTTCCACACAACAAGCCAACCAATATTTTGTTTGCTCTTCATTCCCCTCAAGTGCAATAACAACATACACATGTCCTGCCAACAAAATTTGATTTAATAACTTGTGCATGTCCATATAAATAATTTAGTATCACAAAATAACTTAATAAAGTGAAATAAAATGAAATAGATTGAATTAAAATTACCTTCTTGTACAAGGTCTGAAACATGGTCATAATCTTCAAATGCAAACACTTGATCATTTTCTTCAATAGTTCTTTCATATTGATTATGTGCTTCTACAGATTTTTCAACGATCTTTGCTCCCACTGTTCAACCCATTATGTATTTTCACATGCTTCCCAATCTCTTGAGATACAAAAATGGAAAAAAAATGCAAGCTCCCTTGTCCAAATAGTCCATGTGCTTGTTTTCACACTCCTAAATGAATTCCATTTAGTAGATCCACTGATTGTCCCACAATCAACTCTAGGTACAATGTTCTCTTCTTCCACCAACCAAAAGAATCAATGAACTATAGAGTAATCACTCGAGCTAGGTGCAGATAATCTTCTATTACAACAATCCACAATCTCACGTGCATATTTAAATTTTACTGAATCCTCAAATTTTAATTGTTCTCTAGCGAGAATTCTTTTGGCACATGCACCAACTCCGTCATGTTATCCTTTACCATGCCTAGCTTCAAATAAACTCCATATATGTTGGACATTAAGTTCCTTGTGAACCCTATTTAACCAATAGAACATTTGAGCATTCTTGACCTTCCCCATACAATTATCTGACCATATGAGGTTTTCTTTCATCTGGATTCCTCTTTCTCTTAAATTTCTATAAAATATACTGAAACAGTATTGAACAAACTCTGACGAGTGTAACCAATTGTCACTCAAATAAAAATGATACTCCCTCAAAAAATTTCTTATATCATCCTCAGTGCTATCATCTACATGTCTATAAACAATATGGACAAACATAGCTACTTGCACTGAATTACAATATTGAGATTGAATTTCCTCTTGCAGAGCAAGAGTATAATTCTCCACAAAATCAACCACTAAAAGTATAGTACCAATTGGAAATGTGTTTCTACATGTGGGAAATTGGCCATCAAGCCATCGAGCATGTTAAGAGTGCATGACATATTTTGGTACAATTTTATTCTTAAATTCACTCATGAATGCATGTAAACTAACTTTTTCTATAACTAAATCACAACACTTTCCTATTTTTCCATCTTTTAAAGAATAGTGAACATTCCTAAATCTTTTGACATCTACTAATTGTTGTCCAAAATCATGATCAACACTTTCATGCAAGCAAATTCTTAAAAATGAAAGATTTCCATAGTTAATGCATTGTCCAGAAATACAAGAACTTAAATAAAATAATTTATCATTAGATTTTTCACAAAAAACCTTGAAATAAATTATCTTATTGCTTCAGGTGGCATATCAATACCACACTCCTATATAATCATGTTAGTATGCAAGGTACAACATATATATCGAAAAACATCATAAAAATAACGAAATTGAACATGTATTTTACAACAACAAGATATTTGTTGCTTATTAATTTTTACATACCAGGGTTTACATTTTTCAAACGACCTTTGACTTATTTTAATATTACCAGGTAACACCGAATCGCTACAAAATTTTCTATAAAATTCAATTTATATTGTATCTAATAGGTTTTTTGGGTGAGGATTGTGAACTTTGGACCCCACCCTTAATTTTAAAACATCTCTAGCATTAGATGAAACCCTAGTATTATCATTCCAATATTTTTTAATCAAAGAGTTAATTTCAACATTCAATTTTATATCAGACCTTGATAGTCATCCACTGAAACTCCAACATTGATTGATAGGATCATTTTCTATAATTTCTCTTCTTTTTGCCACTCTTAGCAATGTTTTAGGATGTATTTTTAAAGCTTCACTAATATTGATTACCATTCTTTTATTCAAAGTTGCTTTATTAACTATAGTAGTTGTTATAGCTCTTCTTGCTGTGTTATCTTTAGATCGACTATTTTTTCCAATAGATTGAATAGCACTAGCAACAGTAGACAACAAGTTTTAATGATTGATCTTTTCTTTTTGGTTTAACATAAAATCATATCCTTTTCATTACTTTCCTCATTTTTTGCATTCTCATCAATTGCATCATTAGTTGACATTGAAATGCAATTTTTTTACGATAAAAGAATTTGGTGCATATTCTATTCGCATGTGTTCCTATTTGCCTCCAAGAAATTTGATCAAGAAGATTATCGAAAACACCACTTCCAATTTTTAAAAAAGTATTTCCATTAAATTCAACATCACATTCTAGATTTTCATCTTCATTTTCATCAACAAAACGGTTTTCATTTTCATTTTCATCAAAAATATAGGTTTTGTTTTCATTTCCAAGAAAATGATCATTCTAATTTTCATTTGCAACAAAAGATTTTTCTTTTTCATTTTCAAAAAAATCTATAAAAGTTTCATATCTCTGAATATCATCAATGTCAACATCATTATGTCCAACATCTTGTAAAACTTCTACATACAAATTTACCATTTCACTAACATGTGGATTTGAAGACGTACCTAGATTTGTGCATATTGAAACATTCTCCATAGCATGTTCAGAGGGATTTGAAGACATAGTAGGACTTTTTTGTATAATATATTCTTCTCCAAATTAACTCCTTGCAAATTAGCTTCATCTACAACCATGGTATCCTCAATGTTTTCATCTTCAATAGTTGTGGAATTGGTTGCTCAACCATCATTCATTGATTTCATTATCATTCTTCTTTCTCTTTGTCTTTGTCTCTCTGTCTCTCTATTTGCTTCAACTTCTTGAGGAGTCAATGTCTTCCTTCTCTTATTATGAGCTTTATCTCCCATTATTATAAAATTCTCAAGCCCAAATGAATATTAATAGTGAAATTCTTCAAAATATTCAATCCAAATTGGAAGTTGAATACCTATTAGGACAAAATTATTCCTCTTGTGTTCCTCAAAACAAGTAGAAAACTAGCACAATTGCACTTAAAAATTGTTTTCTTCATGCCTCCTTTCAAAAATTCAATCCATATTGCAAGTTGAAGACATTTTGTTCCTCCAAACAAGTACAAAAATAACATAATTCCACTTCAAAAACAATGTAGATGATGCCTCATTTGAAAAAATAAACTAAAAATCAAGTTCACCACCTAGAAATATAATAGCTCATAAAAATAGTTAATTTTACTCCTCTTGATCATGCATGTGAAGTTGCAGACTTCACAGTATTTTTTGGCGGTAAATTTAAATAAAAGAAACGAGATCTCATTCTATAATCATGATCTTGTTCCCTGATATTTAATGTGGGGACCGTTGGAAGGGAAACAGGATCCCGTTTACAAAATGGGATCTTGTTTCCCTTCCAACGGTTTGAATATTATAAACTAAAGAATGGGATCCCGATTATAAAACGGGATCCCACTTTTAATAAGAAGGATCCTATTTTATAAAGCACGATCCCATTTTTTAAAATTTGAATTTCTATTAGCTTTGTGGTCGGGTTTTTTCCTAGTATTTTGGTTCGGGAAAATCATTGGAAATCTGAACCTAGTCCTTCAACCTAGTTTGACCTACAAGTTGAAGGTCCTAACAATGACAAAGAAAAATACTGACTTTGGACATATGGTTGATGACTTTTTTTCCATAATTTTTTGCCGAAATTAAAACCCATTTTAGATGAGACAATGCAGATTCTAAATATGTAATTTTTTTAAAGATTGGATTATTTTTTCTATTTTTCAATTAATTTATAATAAAATTGGTCCATAAACTTTAAATATCAGTGTTTTTTACTATTTTAATAACTTTGATCAACATAACATTTTGGCAAACGGATTGCACAAGAAAAAACTTCAGACAATTCTTTTCAATTTAAAAAATAAAAAAAAATGATAAGTTTAGGTCATCTTATGCATGTTGTACATGACAATTTTTCAAAATGACAAATCTGCCTAATAAAAATTTAACCAAAAAAAAATATTCAATAAAAAATTACAAAAAATAATCAAGAACAAGCTTCAGTGAGTCAGAAATATTTTCCCAAAAGGATTTAGAAAAATATGATAATTTAAGTCAAAATATGGATGTACACGTGCATGGTATGGTAAAAAAAATTGACTTCTAAACAATGGTTTTTAGAAACGCCTATTGAAACTCAATTTGTACAATCTGGGTATTGAAATAAATTACATATTTAGAAACTAGACTTTGAGCACTACATTTTTTGATTAGTGAATTTTTTAAAGATTTCATCTCTAAGTGCTTCAAATTTTAATGTCAAATTTGTCAAATTCTAAAAATCAGGAAAAACACTTCCACTTTTTGGCCAAAAAGTGGACTCAACTTCTTGCACACACCCTTATTATAACTCAAACCTTTATTTTAGTGTGCCACTATAATGATCTTATGCCAAGTCCTCAATGCCCATACCATATCTTATTGGTACGATGTATAGTCTTTTAGAGTGTCAAGTGTATAATGATTTATGAAGAGTTGCATTAGATTTATTTTGTGATGCACCATCCTTGGAGATGATACGTAATGATCTATTATTGTCTCCTTTCCCATAGACCTCAAAATTTTTGTCACGTAGTGAGAATCCTTGCACCATATATCCCATATTGATTGACTTGAATTGAGTGTTCCAAGAAATTTATTTCATATCTCACTTCTTGATATTAGGACCCCATTACACTACATAACATTGTTGCAACTTGATAAGCTTTGTTTTAATTGATGTAAAAAGTATGTCTAATATTGTTGTTGTCTAGTTGTCATTATTGTAATAGAGTTGCCGATGTCAAAAGAGAGTTGCAGTATGGTTGATTGGTTATCAGAGTCTCTCAAAAATGCGCTTCATTTCTCCTCTGGTGATTCTTTGCTCCTACAGTTTGGAAGATAGCTTCTTAGTGTGTTGAAAAGCATGTGTAATCCAAATTTTAGATCATTTGAGTTATAGGAAAGGTGTTTTGGATGTGATAGTTTGAAGACTGTGTCATTTCTATGAGGATGCTCACAAAGGGGTGCAAGGTTTGGCTATGCATTCCTTTGCATCACAAATATGGTTGTGTGGATCAAAAGATATGTTTTTTGTGTTGTGAATGTACTATATCCAAATTTTCATACCATTAGTCCTTCCATAGAGAAATTTTACAGTAACAGAGTTTAGGACTGTGTTGTTCATGATTGATTTCAATGTCTATTGGCTTGCACCAACTTGTTGTTTCTTGAGGCTGTAAAATGGTTGTATGAGAGTGTTCCTAAAGATCATGTGATGATTTTTGTTACTTCAAAATATTTTTTCTAGTTTATCATTAGGGTAAAAGTACAAAGTTGTGTCACACTTTTATAAAGGAAATGGCCAACACTACTCTAAATTTTAAACTTCAATCACTAGAAAGTGGCATATATTTTTTGAATTTTGAAATGATGTAAACTAATAAATGTGTATTTTTTAGTATATTTTATGTTTGTATTTTAAAAAAAAAATTAAAAAATTATTTGAATATTTTTTTATATCAATTAACACTATAATTTAGTTGTTGATAAAATGCTGAAAAATGAGGATAAATGAGATGTCAAGCTTTATATAGTAGATTTTTTTTTTTCCTTCAAATTTTTGTGTATATTTATAACTAGAGACTTTAGGGCATGGATAATTTTTTTTGCAATTTTAATAAATAGATATTTTTAAATAAATATTTAAATGTGTGTGAATTAAAACACGATTGTTTCTAGTCAATGCCAACTTTTATTTTAAATATTTATCTAAAATAGAAAACAAATTATGTTATCTTAATCTTGATTCTTTTATCTAGGGCATCATATGTTTTTATTTTTTTAATAAGTTTTAGTATTTTTCTTGGCATGATAATCAACCTAATATTTTTGTGTTGATAACCTACTTTTAGTAAAAAATAAATATAAAATATAAATAATAATTGAAATATTAAAATAAATATATATTTTAAAACTACACTTATGGATATACAAAAGGGTATTTTTACATTTAAAAAAAATGTTAGTTATATGAGTAGGAGTTGTTGAAACATTAAATTTTTCAAATAAAGTCATTTTTTTAGTAAATTGGCCTCAAAGTGGTGCTACATATGCATTTAGCCAACAATTTTAGTTGGAAAAGTTGCAGAAGTATTTAACTTATCTAAAATGAATCTTACTAGAACATATGTTTGACCAAAATTGATTTTTAGTTATAAATACTAAACTTCACTTATGCTGATAAGTTGGCCAAAAGTGTGACACAACTTTGTACTTTTACCCTTTAATAATATTTGGTTTGGAATGAAGGTGTTTCTAGGTTATGTTTTTGGCTGGCTAACTTAGGTATGTTGAAGGTGTGCACCACAAATTTAAGGAGTGTTTAAAGGTGTTATATGGGTCATACTGACTCATCTGGGAGAAGTGAAAGTAATATTTTATCATTCATGTGTACCACCAATGTTGTGAATGTAAGGAAGCTAAGGTGGCGGAACAACTTCCTATACTAATCTTGAGAGGAGAAAAATGCAAAACTTTATAGATGTTTAATAGTTACAAAATATTAAATAGAAATAAGCACAAATATCATGCATAGCACAACACAATGATTTACGTGGGGAAAACTCTTTTGGGAGAGAAACCCCAAACTCCAAAAGTTGTCCAATATATTATTCAGAAATTAAAAGATTAAAATATACTTCTCATAGGAGTATCACCACTAGAGATCAAGAGAAAATATGATCGCTATCAGACTCTCAGAATACACACCATCTACATACACCCCAACCACTTATAACAAGCTTTTTGGAACCTTCTAGAATTAGGGTTTTACAAGGTCATTTTTCATTTGATGTGTTAATGAAAAAACCTTGATGTGTCAACGAGAAAAAACCTTGACGTGTTAGTGGGGAAAAACCTTGATGTGTCAATGGGAAAAAAACCTTAACTTGTCAACCAAAAATAAAAATCAGGGTGATGCCCTGAACCCCACATCTTGCTACGAGTGTATAGTATTTGCATGATTAGTCATCACATACCAACATACATCCTATCAACCATAAACCATATATAATTTCAAGGTTGAGACACATTTTCCCAACAATGAAGGTCGACATGCTACAAGTTTCATGTTTTCTTGCTTAAGGCCAACCTAATTTGAATGTGTGAAGCATGTAGATGTTCTTCATTAAATATCAATATTCTTAAGAGTGTTTAGGACTAGGTTAAGCATATGTTGGAATTTTCAAGCTGTGTTCCTCTTCCTAGTGTTGCATGTAGTCCATTTGGGCCTTTCCCTCTACACATTTCATGTCGTTGTTTGATCTTTGGTTGACTTGTAATTGTAATATTGATGTTGTTATTGCAACTAACATGTAATGTAATTAATGTAATACATATATAAATTGTAAACCTAGTTGATCTAGGTCATGTGGTTGAGTCATGGATATGTAATGCATTATGATAATTGTATAAGCGACTAAAAGAGAAAGAGCAGAAGTGGAAGATCTTGTCTAGATTCAATTTGATCATATCTTTGTGACATAAGGGAAGTGAAGTGTGTGCATAACTAATTGTTGGAGAAGTAATCCAAAGGAAAAAATTATTGAAGGTTGAAATCAATGAGCTAGTAAGCTATAGAGAAGACATTTGAAGAAGTTGCAGAAGAGTTGTCAGAGTAGAATTACAATCATCAATAGAGAAGGGAAAATAATTAACTGCAATCATCAAAGGGATTGAGCCTAATTGTTAGATTCAAACAATGAGAGGACTGTCATGCTGTAATCATTTTTGAGTTTGTTCTCAGTTCAAGGAGTAGTTTCTTCCTTGGGTTGTAGCTCTAAAATGTAAAGTATATGGGGAGTTGTAGCTTCCTTGGGATGACCCTCAAACCTTTCTATAAGGAGTAGTAGCTTCCTTGGGTTGTATCCCTAAAACAAAGTTGTAAAATGTTATTCATTTGTGAGGTTGGATTAGGACAACAACTCCTAGCAACATTTCTCAAGTTGTGGTGTTTCCCTTTTAGGATTTTTCACATGCATTTGGTGTTGTGTTGTGTTGTTCATTATGTTCATCTTCCATGTTTCTAGTTATGTTGTAAATTTTAAGTTTCAATTTTCTCTAGAGGGTTTGAAATTTGATAGAATACTAATTCACCCACCTCTCAGTATTTTGGTGTGTGTTCAACAAACATTCCTTGATATTGTGTGTAATACATAACACTTCTTGATGCTCTGGTTTATTTATTATTTACTTTATGAGATAAATTGAATATTTTTTTATGTCAATGTGAAAATGTATAGAGTCACTATTTCATTGTTGCATAATACTTGAAAGTGTTATGCAAAATTATTTTATCTAAAAACTCTTCTAGTTATGCAACATTTATCTATTTTATTTTGGTGGGTTAGTAACTATTATGCCACTTTAGAATTTTTTTTATTCTATTGCTTATGATGTGTGTGCATTATCTCCAATAGAATTTTTTATTCTATTGTCATATTTCATAGTTGTTCTTGAGTATTTGAATCCCTATTAAGTTGTATATATGATTTTCTTAATTTGACCATGCAATATAATCCAACTTTTGAGTGGTCTAGGAGGGTGTGGGAGATTTCAAGGGGCTGCAAATTATTTTTTCACTGTTGCACCATAGCTCACTATTTTTTCTTATGGATTTATTCAACATCTTTGATGGCGTGTTGATCTCTACTCTAAACTTACTATAATGGATAAATAGTTTAATATTGATGTGTATGAAAGTACACAAAATGTCCATTTTACATTAAAAATATATAACTATAGTGGAAATAGTAGAACCACAAAGATCCTCACTATAGCATTAAGTTTCTTGTTATGAACTCTAAAATTATAAAATCACTTTTGGATAGTTTCTAACTATAAACATTTACAACCATACAAGAATAAAAAGGGTTTAGAAAATAATTCCAAGCCCAACTAATAAGGCCACACATTAGTCAAGAATGTGACCTCACCCATGAGACCAATGTAGGAAGAGTTGCAAACTTGTGATGGAACTACTTATGAATCCTCTAATAAGACTATAAAAACACTTCAAATGATAATTTATGGTTGTTTATAGTAGGTTTCAAATTCATTATTGGTTATACATTTATGCAATGACTATTCTAATTTGAAACATTTTTAAAATAGTGAATAAATTGAATACATCTTCTCTTTACCAAAAGCATTTTTTTATTAACCCTGTCCATAATTAAATTTGTTGGTTTATCTCATAACAAAGAACTTCCATCTTTTGCTTGCCTTGCCAAAATTACATTATATGAAATTTGCCACTTTTATTACAATATCTTTACTTAGAAAAGATTAAACTCAATAATGTGTGTTTAAAGTCATAATTTAGACAATAATAACTAGATGAAAATATGCAATACAACAAATTATAAAAACGTAAGTCTCATGCTACATAATATCCATACAATATATTAAATTGTCATATACTAGTATGTAATAAATTGGGAGTGCCATATCACGTAGTAGAAAAACATAGATTCTAGACTACATGTACTAGACATAATACATTAAACCATAATAGACGGAAAATTGCAATATCACAAACTACATAAACCTAGCCAACTTTATGGGTAAAGGTGTTGGGGAAGGCGAGGGCTTGCAATTGCATGGAGAGGGTTTGCCATGAAGAGATCAGAAGGACCTTCTTGAAGGTGAATGGGTGTCATTGAACAAGTGGACCAATCAAAGCAATGCAGTAGGCGGGCCAAGAGCATCACTGTCATTGAAGTGCCTAGAGAAGCTCCCATGCATCCTCGCCTTCCTATGCTGAAAGAAATGAGGCGAAGTTCAGGGTCACCCAACCCAACACCCACATCACCATCATCTTTCAAAAAGCGATCAGGGCAGAAGCGTAAAGGATCTTCCCAAACGCATGGGTTTCGTCCCAATCCCACACGGCTCAATATTACGTGACTGCCCTTGGGAATGTGATACCCGGCCACTGTGCTTTCCTCCATTGACATGTGAGGAAGGTTGAAGGGCGCCACCGGATGCAACCTCAGTGCCTCCTTTGCACATGCATTTACGTACTTGAGTTGCCTAAGATCCGACTCATCTATTAAACGATCTTTACCCACGACTTTGTCGATCTCCTCTACGGCTTTCTGCATTATCTCCGGCTGTAAGAGCATCTCTGCTAACACCCATTCTACAGCATTTGATGGGTTGTCAACTGCCGCGTACGTCAAATCCTGCATATTTGATTAACATTAATTTGATTAAACAGAAGAGATGATATAGAATGTAAGCTTTTGAATTAAATTGTGTATATTTTTTATTTTTTTTGAATCACACAATATATAACAATTTAATCTAAAATTGTGAAAAACTCATACCAACTTAAAAAGATGATTGTAATTCAAATGTGAACATAATTACCGCTACTTGAGATTTGATCTCCTCCAAACTTAGCAAGGGAGAGCCGTCAGGGGAGTCTTTTACAGAAATCATGACGTCTAACAAGTCTTCCGGTTCTTCTAAAGAGGAACATCCCCGCCTCAAACGAAATCTTTCTTCGATAAGTGGAATGTGATATTTGTCCACACTGTGGATGGCCTTTTTCATGCTTCTCTCATTGCCTCCGATATCCAGCCACCTCAAACACGGCATGTAATCAGAGACGCACATATTATACAAAAGGGACAACACCTTGAACAGTGCTTCTACGTGCTCCTCCTCCTCTACACAGGGGCCTCCATCCTTACTACCACCTCCATTTGTAAAGTATCGCCTGTTGAAGACGAGTTTTCTGATCACATTTGCGCTGTAGTGCCTCGTCACATTTCTTACGTTGACGAAAGCCTTGGGTTGTGCGGGAGATTGAGCAGTGCATTGGCTCCAGATCCAATGGACCAGATTCTCTGCCTCTTCCATCCGCTTGCCTTCCAACCACTTAAGGCGTGAGGCTGTCAACACCTCCGATGCAACCACACGCCGCATTTTCTTCCACTGATCTCCCCACGGAACAACTGCAATGGATAGAAATCCTCTGCTGGAGTAACCAGTGCCCACTGTTATGGGGCGCGACGCAAATGTAGCGTCGTGTTTCTTCAGGAACTCTCTTGCTATGTCTGGGCTATTAACAGCAATCACATGGACGCTTCCTAGACGAACGCAAAGGATGGAGGTTGAATAGCTGTGGAGGAGAGAGTGCAACCACTTGTAACCAGGTGCATTGTACACCAACTCCGGTAGATTGCCAACAACTGGCCAGGGTTGCGGCCCTGGAGGCAAACTCACGTAACTTTGGTGTGCTTTTGACTTGACTAAACGGAAAATGATTGCAGATGCAAACACAAGTATGGCCAGAGTGGGAATGATGGGTATGGTGAAATTCGTCAAGGTCGCTGCGAAATCAGTAGCCGTCTCATCGTGCAGAGTCTTGTTTCGAAATCGAATAGACAAAAACAAAGCAGAAGAGACAATGAATCTAGAAGCGTTCTCCATCTTAAGGAGTGAGAAGCAAAGCTCGTCACCAAATGAAGAGGAGTGATGGTTTGACAGAAAAGAAGTGGTTCCTCCAGTATTTATAGGCTAAGGTTATACATAATCGGCTAAACAGCCTCAAAATTACCTATTGAAATTTACGTGCATAGGATTACTAGTCATTTAGTTGCGATTCTAATAATTAATTTTTTCTTTCATTTCATCCATTAAAATAATCTTTTTAGTTGTTGTTCATTGATTCATTTTACCTATTAAAATAATCTTTTTATTGGTTGTTCATTGATTGATATTTTTTATTATTTATTTATTAAAATCTGTTTATAATTTATTGATTGATATTTGTTTATTATTTATTGATTTATAAAAGTAATATAAGATGTTACAACATAATACATTTGAGATAGAGATAACATACTAATATTAGATTACACACAATATCTAAAATTAATATTTGATAAATTGGTATATACATACAACTCATTAGATACCATATATTCATTAGAGCACAATTAATAGAACATATCAGTGGAAGCCTTAGCTATTTATTTGATGCATGTGAATAAAAAATACTCAATTTTTCATAACTATATCACTACTATTATAAATTGAAACATGAACAACTATCTACAATAACAACAATCTAATTACAAATATAGACATACTCAAGTATCCATAACAATGATAGTCCACCATATTTTTATTAATGATGTTCCTTGATCCTAATCTCTTTTAACATTTCATGGCCACATAAATAATGCATTCTCTAATACCATATTGTTAAAGAGAGGGAAACTCATGCTTTAATATATATAATATAAATGACATATTGTATCACTTTCTCAAATCAATAAACACATGTGATTCAAGAGAGAGAAACTCATTATTTATATCTTAGGCACTCTTAGGGGATAGGTTTCTAGGTTTCTAATGCTAGGATCACTTACATTATCCTTATGTGGTTATAGTCTTTATAGATAAAATCAAATTGAAATTGATTTAAAATAGACAAGAGAAATGTACAATAAAATTAATGCAAGAAAGTTATGTTGAGACTGCAAAATACAAAAAAATCACAATATTAAAATTTTCATGGAGTAGTAAACGTAGTCTTATTTTTTGGGGGGCTTAATAATATTTATGTTATATTTTAAATACTTATCCATCATCATCATCTTATGTCTAACAATAGATTCCAAAATATTATCAATTTTAGGCAACATAATGTTCAATGCCTTATTAATATTTCTAAAATGCATGCAAGTGTGAGTTCATCCATTAGAATTTTATCATAGGTTGGATATCTCAAATCCATAGTGAGTAATCAAAAGGTATAATGATTACCAATTTAAATAGTTTTTGAACTTATCTCTTTCCATCTAAATTACCTTACAATGCATATTTCTAATCTTTTGGTTGATAGATTTAGTATCATGCTCAAGAATAATGTTATGCATATGTTAGAGATATACCAATAATACCATACAAAAATATCACTTTAATCTCTTTGTGTGAACATATTATATTGCATTTTCAAACATTCATCAATTTTCAATACATTGTTTTTAATCATTCATTTTAATAATTTAGTAGATAAAGCATTAGATGGATTAGGAAGATCATCTACGCTATAAGAGACTTCTCTAAAATAGAAACTAATTTTAAGAACATATAGAAAACCTCTATCATCGGGAAATTTAAGTGAAATTTCATAAATGTCTAAAAATTTAGCAAAGACTGTACTCATGATAAATTGGTTAAGCGCACTTGAGTTGGAGTAGTACCGGAATGGGTGAATTCCTAGAAAGGCCTAGTGCTTCACCTTTGTGAGCATAACCTAGATGCAATGAGTACTAAGTGGACCATTCATTATCATGAGAGATGGGTTCTTGTAAACCACTACTCATGAAACATAGGTCAATGAGTTTGAATTGAACTACACAGTTGAATCTTGATAGCAATATCACAATTTGACTCACTATGGAAAATACCTCCTACTTATCAAAGACTGTACTATTGACAAAAATATCTATAAAATAGAAAAAATAATTGAAATTCAAAGACTAGTTGACAAACAACCATACACCTCTATTAAAAATTATGTCATATATAAAATACATAATAAAATATTAATATATTATTAATTTAGTTTTATAGCTCTTTAATCTTGTTTGGAAGATTCTATTCATAAGCTTCTAGCACGCTTTAAGTTATCCGTAAAGGCTACAACCCATGGGCGCCGAATTAGTGGTATGAGAGAAACTTGAAATGTATACTGGTAAACGTTTAAAATTATTGCATTATATCGCATGTGGATGTTTGTAGGGATACATAGTAGGTATTTTCACATTTCCTACACCTCGGTCTTTTATATTCTCTGCTCTTTCGCTACTCCTTTTTCTATAAAAGGTAATCGGCATGTGATTAGACGCTGTTAAATATAAATGTCGCTTGATGCCTCACGTTGGAAAATAATTAATTTTTTATTTTCCTTTCTCATTAAAATATTATTTTTTATTGTTTATTTATTGGTTGATATATACTTATTTACTGATTTACAAAAGTAATATATTAAAATAATATTTTTATTGTTTATTTATTGATTGATATATGTTTATTATTTATTGATTTTTAAAAGTAATATAAGATGTTATAACATAATTCATGTGGGATAGAGAAAACATATTAATATTGGATTGGACAAGTATTTCAAATTAATATTTGATAAATTAGTATATACATACAACTCATTAGATATCATATACTAATTAGAACACAACTAATAGAACATATTAGTATATGCCTTAACTATTTATTAATGCATGTGAATAAAAAAATATTTCAATTTTTCACAAATGTCACTACATTTATAAATTGAAACATACACAACTATCTACAATAACAACAATCTAACTATGAATATAGACATGCTCAAGTATCCAAAACAATGATAGTCCACCATATTTTTATTAATGATGTTCCTTGATCTCAATCTCTTTTAACATTTCATGACAATGTAAATAATGTATTCTCTTATATCACATTGTGAAAGAGAGGGCAACTCATGCTTTAATATCTATAATATAAATGACAAATTGTATCACTTTCTCAAATCAATAAATGCATGTGACTCAAGAGAGAGAAACCCATTATCTATATTTTAAGGGCTCTTAGGGGATATATTTCTAATACTAGGATCTCTTACATTATCCTTATGTGCTTATATTCTTTATAGATAAAATCAAGTTGAAATTGACCTAAAACAAACAAGAGAAATTTACAATAAAATTAATGCAAGAAAGTAATTTTGAGACTACAAAGTACAAAAAAATTGACAATATTAAAATTTTCATGAAGGAGTAGTAAAAATAATCTTAATTTTTTTTGGACTTAATAATATTTATGTTATATTTTAAATACTAGTTTATCCATTATCATCATCTTATGTCTTACTATAGATTCTAAAATATTGTCAATTTTAGACAACATAATGTTATATGCCTTATTAAGATTTCTAAAATGCATAAAAGTGTGAGTTCATCCATTAGGTTTTTTTCATAGATAGGATATTTTAAATCCATAGTTAGTAGTCAATAGATCTAATGAATTCAATTTTAAATAGTTTTTGAATTTATTTCTTACCAATAATACCAATGATACCATACAAAAATGTTAGAGATGTTACAGATATACCAATGATACCATACAAAAATGTCACTATAATCTCTTTGTGTGAACATATTATATTGCAAGAAAATGTTCAAACATTCATCAATTTTCAATACATTTTCTTTTTCTAGTTTACTCATTTGAAGAGTGAAGGAACATATATGAACCAATGTGTTTTAATCCCTAATTTTAATAGTTTAATAGATAAAGCATTAGATGGATTAGGAGGATCATCTAGAAAACAAGTGACTTTTCTAGAATAGGAACTAACTTTAAAAACATATTGGAATCTTCTATCATTATGAAACTTAGGTGAAACTCCATACACGAGACTGTGCCATTGACAAAAATATCTATAAAATAGAAAAAAAATGATTGAAATTCAAAGAATAGTTGACCAACAATTATTAAAAATTATGGCATACATGTAATACATAATAAAATATTAATATATTATTAATTTTATTTTATGGCTCTTTCATCTCTGTTTGCAAGATTGTATTCATAAGCTTCTAGGCACACTTTAACTTATTTGGGTTCTCATTTGAAAAGTTATCCGGAAATACTACAGCCAATGGGCGCCGAGAGAAAGTTGAAATGTATACCTGTAAACGTTTAAAATTGTTGCATTTAAATGTATACATAGCATTTTCATGTTCTCTGCTGTTTCGCTATAAAAGGTAATCGGCATGTGATTAGACGGCCATGAATGCAGCCTGCTTTTTTAGCATGGAAAACGCATTCTGTAAATAAAACGTTTTCAAAAAGCTAACAAAAATAAAATTGGTACATCGTGTTTGTCACCTCAAATTATAAGTTGCATGTGGTACATTTTCCCTACCTATCTAAAGTAAAAGACGTTTCTTAAATATATTTTAGTTTTTAGTTTTTTTCTTACATTTTAATAAATTTTAGTATTTTAAAATAGATTTTAGTTTTAATTATTTGTTTATAATAGAGTGTTTTTTTTATTTGAATTTAATCTATCTTATAGAAATTGAAGCTAATATTAAATTGATTTTTCTAATGTATGTGTTACAACTAACAGGAATAACTGTTTCTTATTTTAGATGAAATTATTGTCTTCAAAATATAGTTGCATCATTTTGTTTGAAAGTGTTCCTTTAAAGTTAACCCTTCCAATTTATAGTTTTCTCTTTTTTCTTTTGAAAATATAAAAGTTGTAACCTCATTCTAGCCAACTTAGTTTTTCTCCCTTCTTTGGATTTTAAGTTAATATGTTAGCATACTTTAATTTCTAGGCAAAAGCATGCCCCTTAAAAAATACCAAAAATTATATCATATGGTGAAGCTACTCCTCCTAAATATAGACAAAGATGACTAGCACAATATCAATCTCTTTCGTTATTGGAATCTCTACCATTTCTTTGATAACAAGAATATTGTTTTCTAGATTTAACTGTGTGTGTTTATTTGCATCAATGTTTCAGATTATGCTATATGATCCATCATCAGGATGAAAAATAGAGTTGAAGGAGAAAAATGGGTGATTGTAGGTGAAGACTAGATAATAAGATATAGGGGGATGGTATTTAGATTGCACAAGATTCAAAAAAGAAATTAAATATGAGGGAAAACATGAGGAACAATATCTAGATAAGAATTAAATAATAGAAAAAAAAGAAAATAAGAGAAGAATAAAACTAGAGAGAGAGGGAGAATAAAATATAAACCAACGAAAAAGTAAATAAAAACAAAAAGAGATATAATTATATAATTTAAAGATAAAAAAGGATAAAAATGATATATCTTTATATCTAAATATATTTAATTAAGTAAATGAAATAAAATGATAAAGATTATGAAAGATTATTTCAATGGTTTATAGTTCAAAAAAAATATAATATAAACATATGTAAGTTAATAAAAGCACCTATATAATACAAAACCAATGAGTATTAGACTCTTGTAGATTCTTGGTTCTTGTTTGGGCTGCCCACTGGCTTTTGGCTAGGTGTTGGCTTATTGTTTCCCTGTGGTACTGCTGGTTGTTTTTGTTCATATCTTTCGGCCAACTTGTTCATCTTGGTGTGGGTTTTGGGTCCCCTTAAAACCTTAAGGTTTCAGGTCCATTCAAAACCTATTTTTTCCTATATCAAAAACAAAAGATAGAATGAAGAAAAATAAATAGAAATGAAGGGATATATGAAGATAAAGATCTTAAATAAACCTTAAGACAATGAACTATACAAATATAAATAGATAAAATGAATCTATAATTAATCAAGAAAATAAACATTATGATTCTAATACATAGTGAAATGAGAAAAAAATTACTATTATTATTACAAAATGTAATGTAAATGTGAATAATTTCTTGTCTTTATTATTACTGCATTAAGAATAACAATTTATTTAATTATTGTGATACTATGTTGGTGATCATACTGATATGAAATTTATGTCAAGCTATGTTTGCAAACTATGATGTAGGTTATGGCACATGGTGTGGTAGAAAGTAACCCCTTGTTACTTTTTGATCCATGAAAGATTCATATAAAGTGCAATGGAAGCAAGATAGGTTTTAATATTAATTAATTAAATATCTTATAGTATTTATTGTGCATATTTATAAATTATATCTATATCTTATAATTAGATTCCTAAAAAATTAATTTCATTGGCATTAAATGTGATCTTCTAATTCTAATGTTATAAAATTGTACCCCATGGAAATTTCATATTTTACGCATTCAACCCTTGTATTTATTGTTCCTAACCGCATTTATGACAAGAACCTTATGAGTCAGAAATTCATGATTTCAATTCCATAAGGACCAATGACAAATTGATAACAGTCCGCCACCTCATTTCTCATGAAACAATGAGTTTGATGATAGCATGATGTGTGGACATTCGTGCGGCACGCTAGCATCCTTGTAATTTCACAAGTTCAAATAAAGAATCTCAAAATATTTGACTCATGACATGTGTCTTTGTGGTAGAATTCTTAGAGTAACATCTCTTCTCACCCTTCCAGTTGAATTGTAATACCCCTTGTGCTATTGTTACTTTCTAGATACTCTTTTATTTTGAGTTGTGTACTTGAGATTGTGATGGTGATTGTTTCACTAGTTTGACTTGCGTGGATTTACTGTTTAGTTGGTTTGATGTGCATGATACTACTTATGATGTTTATGACATATGATATGTGGTGTTCATACTATTTGGATATGTTATTGCTTTCATTAATATTATGTTGTGATGTTATGGTTATATGCTTGTTTTTGGATATCGATTATGATGTGTATTCTAGTGGGTCTTGGTGAAAGGACGAAGTAGCATCACTCGCTCGCAAGTGCCCTGTTACGCTATGACTACCTTTCATGGTGTCCCTGTATTGGAGATTTATATGCTACTTGACATTGGTTTCATGTAGGATGCAGGTACTGGACATCGACTCCACCTGCATTGTTAGGTTTGAGCATGTCCCACAAACCCAATGGGTATGAATTTGTTAAAAAGGATTTGATAAGGAAGTGTCTGCGTCCCATGTATGTCACCCCCATTGTTGTGTCTAATAGTGTCATTTTCCATGACCTTGTCGTTGTTCTGTATGATTTTGTGTTCATTTATTTTAATCTATGTATATAGGTGATTCCATAATAGTGGTTTACAATTTTTGGCCAAACTAGACACTGAAATTATTATTTTTAACTAAATCTTCACATTCGGGCACCTATAGCGGCTAAACTGTGAGGAATTTGAAGATGGTGCAAACTAGAGTCTCATCAAATTTTGTCTTTAGATTCTAAAATATTTTTTTCAAAATTTTTGGAGTCAAATTTCACTTCTTTTTCCATCTCCCATGAAAATTGATTTTTTCAGAAAACAACATTTTTAAAAAGTGGCCGTATAGCATAACTTTTTTTCCATGAAGGATAAAATTCTAATTCTTTCAAATTTAGATTTGTAACTCTGATATCTAGTGCTTCCACTTGGTTAGATAGTTTTTTATTGAATATTTTTCCTTAATCAAGTTTCAAAGTCAAATGAATTACAATTGAACAAAACGACCATATAACGTAACTTTTTTTGTATATGTCAAAAAAAAAAAAATATTTTTATTTTGTTGGATCAAGGACTTCAATATTTGGTGCACTCATATTTTTCAATTTTTTTTTTGATAATATTCTATTTTTCCACATGTGAAGAAAAGAAATTCATTTTCGATGAAAAACCTATGTTTAATAAAACTTAAAAAACAAATACATAACAAAACCAAAACATATTAAAACTATATTCATTGGATAGCTTGTTCTGAGGAATACCATAATCATTTGAAATAAATTTTAAATGAATTCATTTGATCCCCCAAAAGCTAAATCAAAAGTGATTTTTTATCAGCATTTTCATAGGTGTAAAGGAGACGCATTTATAGGTATGGTTTAAAACTAGCGAGGTTCTATCCAAGGGGTTTTGATCTAAGCTGGTTTGATCAAACCCTATTCAATTGGAATCCTTAAAATGGAATTTTTTAAGTCTTAAATCATTATATTTTCTAAAAATATGTGATTTCAGCTAAAATTCATTCCTCTCAGGAATTGTAAACCACTATTATGACAACACCTATATGTGTTGTTTTAATTAATCATTATGTTTGATATTTTAAATTAATTGTTAAATTTAAATTATTATATTTTAAAAGGTTGTTAAATTAGATGATGTTTATTTAATTAAAAGAATAAATTAATAAATTAAATAAGTAATATTGTTTATAATTATAATTTTTTTTTTTTAAAATGAATTAATATAATTTAATAATTTTTATCAAGATGTGGATAAATATTATATTTTTTTGGCAAAAGTGGCAAGCCACTATATATATATATATATATTAGTAGTAATAATTTTTTACAAAACCCTGGTTCAGGTGGGCATACTGGTGGGAAAGAACAAGGAAGAAAACCCCTAGTTATCGCATGAGTAATAGAATGATGCTTTTACAGGACTAACGCTTAATAAAATCAACCAAATACAAAAAAATTCCCATATCTTTTACATCATGGAACATTCGCCCAAACAACACCCATTACATTGTAGACCCGTTAGATTTTTATTAATTTATGTGAGATAATTATGAGCTTTAAATCAAATAAAAATAAAAATAAAAGATTTCATTTGAAATGGGAAAAAATCAAAAAAAGAAGAAAAAGGATGAATGCATGTTTAGTTTATTTTCAAAAATTAGAAAAGTTGTGGAAACTTGCTTCTTGGATGGATTTTTGTTTTTGAAAAAGAAAAGAGTTTTCTTTTTAATTAATTGTAAAAGAGGAGAAGCTTTCTTAACTTGTAATTTTTAGTGAAGAAACTTATCTACAAAATTATTATGGTTTTACATATTTCTCTATAAAAAAAAATTATTTAGAATTGAGTTCAAAGAAGAAATTGGGGAAAAATTGTTGAGGAATGAAAAATAAATTCATGAAGGTTGTTTCGAAAGAGGAAGGAGGATTTTTCCGCGCTCGTCACTTCATTGCAGAGCATAGCACTCTAGGTTCTTGATCACTATCTATTTTTTTTCATGTCTATCTAAAAATGAATGTCTAGTTTCTCCATATTTGAATTTGTGATTGTATTTAAAATAAGTTGTGTTTATGAAAATTTATGTTGCTCGAGAACTAAGAGGGTTTGAAAATTTACTTAAAATGCTTTGATTTCATAGCTTGGCTGATTTGAATCTTTATTTCAAAGAAATGAAAAGAAGCTTGTATTTTCTTTACAAAGTTGTGTTTGTTGAATGAAAACCATCTTGTTCTTCTCCGGTCCATTTTGGTAGTTATAATTTCAGCTATAGAAATTGTAAACTCTTCTGAAGAAAAATGTGTGTTCTTGTTGATGAAAGATGTTGTCCAATTAGGAACACAATCTTTTGTTAAGAAAAAACCTTGTTTGAGGAAAATGTATTCTTTAAAATATACAAATATTCTGAAATTTAGATTTTGTTAAGAAAACATACATATCTATTAAAAAAGGCTATATTATGCATTAAAATATAACATATATTAATATATGTTTCGTTGGCTATGTGTTTATATATATATATATAAATATTTGTTTATTTAAAAAAAAAAATTGATTGGGGAGGGTCAGTTGTCATCGTACCCCTCTCCCCATTTTTTCCCCATGGTGATGTGTTGGGGGTTGTGAGCAACCCTGGCTGCACACAACAATCCCATAGACTGTTGCGCATAGCCTAGGCTGGCCACAGCCTTCCACATGTGATGTTATAAAATTTTGTTTTATAAATTAGATAATTTTTTTATAATTTAAATTTTATCAATACAATATTATATAATATATATATATATATATATATATATATATATGTATATATATGTATATATATATAAATATATAAATATATGTATATATATAAATATATAAATATATATATATATATGTATATATGTATATATATATAATATATAAGAAAATTTGTGTGTTTAAGCAATTAATTATGTTGGTTTTTGTATTCAAATAATATATATATAGGTATATATGTACATAGTAATATGTATGTATATATGTATATATATGCATGTAAATATATACTTCGTGAAAATATATAAAAAAATTATGATGTTAATTCCAATTCCTGATTATATGTTGTGATTGGCTAAATTAAAAGTAAGTATTTCAATAAATTGTATTGAGTGATCTTTATTAAATTAATTATATTGGGTAAATAGTTGTTTATATTTCATCTAGATGGAGTCGTGCAATAATTTTATTTTAAAATGTGTTTGTTGAGTTATTAGAAATTATTGTTCCTTGAGGTTGTGTAATTGTTTAATTCTTTAATATCCTTGGGTCATGTTTTTTTTTAGCTTGAGTCAGTTTATGGTCATGTGGGAACCCTCAAGGTAGTTTTATCCTTTGTAGGAATTTTGGTTACTTGGCATTTTAGGATTCCAAAGGCGAGAGTAAAATTGATGTTTAGTGATGTGTCGTTTGAGTTGGTACTTAACAGTACTTGGATTGTATTTGTGATTCTCAATTTATGCTTGGGTTGTACTTGTTTTAATGAGTATCTATGGATGTAGATGTTAGCGAGATAATTGTGCCTCATATATGTTTCATTTTTTTGATTCAGTACTTCTTTGTCTTGGTACAACCCTTGGAGCTTTGGTTTTGTGGTTTGGGTTTCTAGGGAGAGTGGCTCTTCATGGGTGCCGACGCACAAAGGGGTAGCCTAGATAACCCACGCTAGAGTTAGTGTAATAAGTGATAACTTAATTAATAAAATTAGAGGGTTTGGGTAGTAATAAAATTAACACGATAATTAAGGATGCCTTGTCCACCCATTAGGGCTTTCGTAGACTAAGGGTGGGTTGAGAAGGTCGTGGTTAGAACGGTCATTACCTCGTCTCCATGAGAGGTTAACGGTTCTGAATGAGTCACCCTATGGGGTCGACGCCTTGAGGAAGGCAACAAAGATAACCCATGTTAGGAATGTGCAATGACACTCTCCCCTAGCATCCCCTTGATTTGCTATCTTCATAGCCTCTGGAGGTGTTATGTTGATGTTGTGTTTTTATGTCACTCTTGTTTGGTGTTAGTATTGTTTTTTTGTTTGTTTGGATGAACTTGGTCGGGAATCCTTCCTTGTTTACTCCTATCATGGGGGTGGTCAGGTGGAACATGCTACTCACCCTGTTGGGTCCCCCTGTCAGTAGTTGTTTAGTTGAGTGTAGTGTTATCTAGATGCAACATGATCCAAAGTTCACTTTGTTGCCAGATGTATACTTTCTATTTCAGTCATACTTTTGTATTGATGTATTATTCCCACATGTGTTGGGAAAGGTTATGATGTAAACTCATGTAATTATTTAGTCTGATGTACTGGAAGCTGATGTAATGTGGAATCATACTATGCAATTCTTTCTTGGTCTATGATTGTAAATATCGTTTATTTTTCATGTTGTATCTATGGAAATATGTTTATTGTAATCTATTGATTATGAAATATGTGTGTATGGTTATTGTATTGACTTAATCTTGTCGTATAGGTTTATCACTTGTGAATGTTTTAATGTTAGCATTATGATCGTTTATATTATACATTTCAAAATTTCATTTATTATCGTTTCGTTATGGGTTAGAATATGTAATTTTACCTCATGTACCCCAAAGGACTTAGGTGATTAATTTTTATTCATTTAGTTGTACTATGTATTGGAATCTTAACATACATCTTTTGTATATGTTAAAAAACTTGTGCCATAAATGTTAGATGTATTAGTTTCCTTTGGGGTTACGGGTGGGGAGTTACATATGCTATCAGAGGTCGGGTTCATACACTAGGCACTATGAGCCCATTGTGTTGACCTAGCTCCTCGTACTCTTGAGGTTGTGTCATTTTGTTTGTGTCATCTGTACTTAGTAATTTGAGTTTGTCTCTAGGTGATGTTGGTCCAAAGGTGCAAAAATTCGGTGGAAAGGATAGGACCCTTAGTGTAGTGTGCAATACACTGATATTCTTCCTACCGGGAATGTACTTTGGGACCCTTTTGTTGCCTTGTGGTGTGTTCCCTATAAAATTAATTCAATGTGTTTGCGATGAGCGTGTGTTTAAACTTGAAATATTATGATTTTGATGGGTTAAATTGTGTTTTGTCTTTGAAAGGGCATCATATTATGATCTTGTGTCACATATATTGTGATAATTTGCATTGAGATCTTGGTGACATTGGAGGATGTATCTCACATAAAGAATAATTTCCCTTATTCTTTTAGTGGCTTCTAGGAGTAAGCCATGTTCTAGGGGGGAGGATGTAATACCCCTCATGTTGTTGTTACTTTCTAGATACTCTTTTATTTTGAGTTGTGTACTTGAGATTGTGATGGTGATTGTTTCACCAGTTTGACTTGTGTGGATTTACTATTTAGTTGGTTTGATGCACATGATACTGCTTATGATGTTTATGACATATGATATGTGGTGTTCATACTATTTGGATATCTTATTGCTTTCATTAATATTATGTTGTGATGTTATGGTTATATGTTTGTTTTTGGATATGGATTATGATGTGTATTCTAGCTGGTCCTAGTGAAAGGACGGAATAGCATCACTCGCTCACGAGTGCCCTGCTATGCCGCGACTACCTTTCACGATGTGTCTATATTAGAGATTTATATGCTACTTGACATTGGTTTCATGCAGGATGTATGTATTGGACACAAACTCCACCTACGTTGTCAGGTCTAAGCGTGTCCCACAAACCCAATGAGTATGAAGTTGTTAAGTTGATAAAGAAGTGTCCCTGTCCCTATTTTGTCACCCCCATTGTTGTGTCTAACGGTGTCATTGTCCACCACCCCGTATTCATTATGTATGATTTTGTGTTGTTCATTTATTTTAATCTGTGTATATGTGTTGTTTTAATTAATCATTATGTTTGATATTTTCTTGGTAGATTATTAATTAGTATAATTAAATAGTAGGTAAATGTGGTTAAATTAATTGTTAAATTTAAATTATTATATTTTAAAAGGTTGTTAAATTAGATGTTGTTTATTTAATTAAAAGGATAAATTAATAAATTAAATAAGTAATATTGTTTATAATTATAAATTATATTTTTGTAAAATGAAGTAATATAATTTTATGATTTTGATCAAGCTATGGATAATTTTTTTTTTTTTCACAAAAGTGGCAAGCCACTTTATATATATATATATATATATATATATATATATATATTAGTAGTAATAATTTTTTACAAAACCCTTGTTTAGGCGGGCGTATTGGTGGGAAAGAACCAGGAAGAAAACTCCTAGTTATTGCACGAGTAATGGACTGACACTTTTACAGGACTAACGCTTAATAAAATAAATCAAATACAAAAAATTCCCTTATCTTTTACATCATGGAACATTCACCCAGACAACACCCATTACATTATAGACCCATTGTATTTTTATTAATTTATGTGAGAGAATTATGAGCTTTAAATCAAATAAAAATAAAAACAAAAGCTTTCATTTGAAATGGAAAAAAATTAGAAAAAGAAGAAAAAGGACGAATGCATGTTTAGTTTATTTTTGAAAGTTAGAAATGTTGTGGAAACTTGCTTCTTGGATGGATTTTTGTTTTAAAAAAAGAAGAGTTTTCTTTCTAATTAGTTGCAATAGAGGAGAAGCTTTCTTAACTTGTATTTTTTGGTGAAGAGACTTGTCTACAAAATTATTCTAGTTTTACGTCTTTCTCTATAAAAAAAAAATTCAGAATTGAGTTTTGTAATACCCCTCATGTTGCTATTTGGACTTGCTATCTTTCCATGCTTTTGCTTGGTACTTTGAGACTGTGATGGTTACTGTTATTGTTTGGATTGGTGGATTGGATAGTTTAGACTGATTGATGATTATGCTACTTCATTTGAGGACATGGATATTATGATATGATATTATGGTTACAATTGGTTTGGTGATGTTAATTTGATTTTAGTAATACATTGTGATGCAATGATTTAGTAATTATTTTATGATGTCATCAGTTAGTTTAGCAATGTTACTTTATATTTAATGTTGTAATTGTTAGTATAGCCTTGGTGAGAGGACAGTGTAGCACCACTCATTTACGAGTGCCCTGCTACACTGCAATTCCATCTCATGATGTGAAGTTTTTATTATATATATATACATGTTGTACACAACCTTGTTGTATGTAGGAATTGCAAGTACAGAGTCTCGATTCCACTTGCTTCAACAGGATAGGGCAAGCATCAATTTAACCCAACATGCATGATGTTGAAATAGAGATGACAAGGAAGTCACCTCGTCCCATGTCTGTCAAACTGTCTTTTGTTTAGTGGTATTGTGCATCTTTAACCTTGGTCATTTTTACATTTTATTATTGTGGCTTTGTGTGAGTGTACTTTTATTATTTATTTTACATTGGTGTTTAGTATGATATAATTTAAATAATTGAATGATGTTAATTAATGTTTGGAATAGTTTGTATTAAAATATAAAAGTCTTATTTTAAAAAGCCATATATTTATTAAAGATAAATAAATGGAAAAGTGTAAATTAAATTATTTAAAATTTGTATTTTGATAATTTAATTAAAAGAGCATGTTGAGGATAATTATGAAATAAATTAAATAAATAAATTAAATTGTGTGAATTGCAAGTAAAGCTTGCAAAATTAGAATTAAAAAGAAAAAGTGTTGTTAATTAGAAAAAAAATCAAGAAAAGAAAGAAAGAATGAAAAGGACCAATGAATGTTGAGTTTTGGCTATAAAGCTGAGAATGAAATTAGAAAACTTTTAATTTTGATTTTTGGAGTTTTCGAAAAAGAAGAAGATATATTTTTGTTTAATAGCAAGTTTGGGAGATTTTTGGATTCACGGGAAAATTTACAGAAGTTACACCAAAATATTGAGTTTTGAGAATTGGATTCTCACTAGTTCTTTTCTATAGAAATCTATTTATTTTTTCATTGTTTTAGAGGAGAGGTTCTCCTGAAGTAAATTTTAGATTAGAAGATTGGTCAAGGGAATTGAGTGAAGAAGTTTTGAAGGAAGGAACAAGAGCTATTCAAAAAGGATATTTGGATCAAGCAAAGCTTCATCAAATTTTCAACAACACAAGACTCCAGGGTCCATTTTCTTATTCTTTAGTTTTATGATTAAATAGAAAAAAATTTGAAATAAATAAATAAATAGGCTTTCTTTCAAAGAAAATTCTTTTAGATTTTTAGAAATTTTCTGAGTTGCAAACAAAGAGAAGGAAATGCTTTAGAATTTTATTTGAAAATGTCCAATTTCTTTATCATTCTATTGTGGAATAGATTTTTTTTTTCAAAAAAATGGATTTGAGTATGTGCAGGATCATGAGTCACATTCTATGCTTTGTATACTAGAGGATTAAAAAAAAAAACTTGAATTTCATGAAGTTTTGACCAAGTTAAGTTGGTTAGACGCACGATTTTTTATATTTTTTAAAAGTTGTAATAAAAAAATCATAATTAATTATTTACTTGGAAAAAAATTACAAAAAAATATGCATCACATTGGGACATGATTCCTCTACTTATATCTAAAATATTATAAAAAATATTATCATTTTATTGTAGTTAGGGTGGTCAGACAGACACCTACTTCTTATTTTTCCCTGAATTTTAAGTACTACACCATTGAAATTTTAAATTTTCACCCAATAGATTTAAAAATAAATAAAATAAACCTAGTATTTTAGAAACTACATTCAATTTTCTACAAATTCTATTCTTACATATTTTTGAAATAATATAGATAACTTATTCAAATTTTTACGTTAAGTTGCCTAACTCTGATTTTTCTGAATTTTTTGCCACTTAAGGGCTTGTTTTTTCCATGATGATCCTGCACATACCCATTTGTAATATTTTCCTATTTATATATGTGTGTGTGTGTGTATACATAATATATGTATATATATATATATATATATATATATATATATATTGTGCTGATATTTGTAAGAAAATATTTTCCTTTAGAAAAAATTTAATATGTCAAAATATATCTATATATATATATAATTTTTATGTTTTAAAAGTACCCATATTGCTTATGTATTGGGCCGAACCCTATAGAGGTTGGCATTGTTTTATTTTTATGTTTTAAAATTACACATATTGCTTTTGTATTGGGCCGAATCCTATGGAGGTTGACATTGCTTTTTTGTGCTGGGAAGTGGGTCAGCCTGGCTATACCCACCTCCCCCAACCTTTCCTTAAAGTACACAACAGTCCAAAGGACTGTAATAGCAGTCCTTGGACTGCGCATAGCCTTATCATATGGGGCTTCCCCCTTGTAATGTAAAAGTCATTTTTTTATTCATGTTTTTTTATTAATTAATTTTAATTATATATATATATCTGTGTATTAATTGCATAACTATAAAAAAATGAATATAACATAATATTATATGTTTAAATATTGTATATATTTATAAATATATATAAATATTTATATATATAATTGTAAAAGATATATTGAATTCTTGTGCTTATGAATGTGAAATTAGGAATTTTAATGGTATTGGTTAATTGAAAAAGGGAAAAATTATTTATATTTATCAGAGTAATCTTTGATTTGTAATTCAAAATTATTCTAAGGGAAATGAAGGTTAGTAAATGGAATAAACGAATTGTTTAATGTTGCATAAAATTGTTATGTTATTCTAAGTTTAAAATCCTGTGAGTTTTTTTGGATTATGGTTTTGGTTTTTCTTTTGATGTGGGAACCCTATTGTATTTGTGGACCTGTTTATGGATGTTGTGATCCTTAGAATCTTAGAGGAGTGTTTAATTGTTGGATGTTTACCTTCGTCCTATGTGCTCTTAATGTAGCAAGATTTTAGTATCATGATTTTGAAAGGGTTGTACGAGCTTTGTTGGGACTTAGATTATGTTTTTAGCAAGATGGGAATGCCTCGCATGTCAATTGTTGAGATTTAATGTTTTGTTCTTTATGGTACAACCCTTGATTTTGACTATGTTTTGGGGTCTCAGGGAGAGTGGCTCTTCGTGGGGATCGGCGCCTCAAATAGGAGGAAGGGCTCAAGATAACCCACGTAAGAGTATATTAATAAGTGAAAACCTAATAATAGAACTTAGGGGGATCGCTAGTAAAAACACATAAGATAATCTTGGATACCTCGTCTATGCATTAGGCCTATCGCAAACTAATGGTAGACTGAGAAGGTCGTGGTCGGAAAAGTCGTAACCTCATCCTCATGAGAGATTAACGGCTTTGCATGAGTCACCCTATGGGACTAACGCCTGAAGTAGGAGGAAGGGCTAAGATAACCATAGATGGGGGTCCGCACCTCAAGTTGGAGGAAGGGCCAGGATAACCCATGTAGGCTATGCAATGACACTCTCCACTTGTTGCCGTTATGCCTTATTTTCTTTGATGCCTCTAGAAGTGTATTATGATTGTCTCTTTGGTTTACTTGGCATGTGGTTAATGGTTATTGCCTTGGTTTATTTATATTTTATGGCTCTTTGGCTATTACGAGTGGATCCTTGTTATTGTCGTTTATGATCTATGTATTCTTTGATGTTGCTTTTGGATTTATTGTACTATGTTATTCTTTATTGGAGTTAGTCTTAAGGCATTCATGGTTGTGATTACTTCCTTGTCACCTTTGAGCATAGGGGGTGGGTTATTTATAACCCATGTGGTCAAGTGGAACGTGCTCCACACATGTTGGGTTCCCCATCAATGTTCATTCTTCACAGTATTCTTCATATGGAGCTTGTACCAATTATTCATCTTGTATTTCAAACATTATTTGCACTATGTATCTATCCCACATGTATGGGAGGATTTCATTGTATTCTTTTATTGAGAACATGTAATGTATTAAATGATGATGTATCATTTATGCACCTTTGTAACCATTCATTTTATGAGTTTTATTATGGTTGTATCATGTGATGTAATTATAGTTATGCTTATGGAAATACATATGTTATCTTTTGAAAATAGATATTGTAATGGTTATGATGGTTGTTAGATTAGTTAAATTTTAGCCATATGTGTAATCTTTCGTTATGAGTTGTTTTTACGATGTGACCTCACATGCCCTAGAGGACTTGACATTATGATGTTAATGTGCAATGAAGACATGTTTTAATGTTTCATTATATGTTTACTTTGTCTTTTTTTTTAAAAAAAATATGTGTGCATTGTTTGTCCTTTGGGGTTTGCACGAGGGGCGTTACAAGTTCAAAGAAGAAATTGGGAAAAAATTGCTTAGGAAGGAAAAAGAAATTTGTGAAGGTTGTTTCGAAAGAGGAACTTGGAGGAGTTTTTTGTGCTCGTTACTTCATTGCAGAGCATAGGACTCCAGGTTCTTGATCACTATCTATTTTTTTCATGTTTGTTTGAAAATGAATGCCTAGTTTCTCCATATTTGAATTTGTGATCATATTTAAAAGAAGTTTTCTTTATGAATATTTATGTTGTTCAAAAAATGAGAGGGTTTGAAAATTTACTTCAAATGCTTTGATTTCATAGCTTTGCTATTTTGAATCTTTATTTTAAACAGATGAAAAGAAGCTTGTATTTTCTTTACAAAGTTGTGTGTGCTGAATGAAAACCATCTTGTTATAATTTTGGCTACAAAAATTGCAAAATCTTCTAAGGAAAAAATCATGTTCTTGTTGATGAAAGTTGTTGTCCAATAGGGAACAAAATATTTTGTTAAGAAAAAAGCTTGTCTAATAAAAATGGATTCTTTAACATACACAAATATTCTAAAATTTAGATTTTGTTAAGAAAATGTAGATATATATTGAAAAAGGCTATATTTTGTGTTAAAAGAAAACATATATTAATATATATTTGGTTGGTCAAGTGTATTTCTGGAAAGTTAGATTGGAAAAAAATATACATATATTTAATTATTTGTTTATTTAAAAACAAAATTGATGGGGGAGGGTCGGCTGTCACCATACCCCTCTTCCCATTGTTTTCCTCTTGGTGGTGCATTGGGGGCTGTGAGCAGCCCTAGCTGCACACAACAGTTCTAGGGACTATTGTACGACAGTCCCCAGCACTGTTGTGCAGCAGTTCGCAGCACTACTGCGCATAGCCTAGTATTTTGTGGCCTCCCCATGTGAGGAGGTTCGCAGCCTCCCCCACATTATGTTTTAAAATTTTGTTTTATAAATTTAAATTATAAATTCCATTTTTTATAATTTAAATTTTATTAATACATTATTATATATATAGGTATATATGTATATATGTACATAGTAATATGTATGTATATATGTATATATATGCATGTAAATATATACTTGGTGAAAATATATGAAAATCTTATGATGTTAATTCCAATTCCTGATTATATGTGATGACTGGCCAAATTAAAAGCAAGTATTTCAATAAATTGTATTGAGTGATCTTTATTAAATTAATTACATTGGGTAAATAGTTGTTTATATTTCGTAGGTGGAGTCGTGCAATAAGTTTATTTTAAAATGTGTTTGTTGAGTTATTAGAAATTCTTGTTTCTTGAGGTTATGTAATTATTTAATTCTTTAATATCCTTGGGTCATTTGTTGTTTTTGCTTGAGTCGGTTTATGGTCATGTGGGAGCACTCAAGGTAGTTTTATCCTCTGTAGGAATTTTGGTTACTTGGAATTTTAGGCTTCCAAAGGCAAGAGTAAAATTGATGTTTATTAAGGTGTCATTTGACTTGGTACTTGAAAATACTTGGATTGTATTTGCTATTCTCATTTTATGCTTGGGTTGTACATATTTTCATGAGTATCTATGGATGTAGATATTAGCAAAATAATTGGGCCCTACATGTGTTTCATTTTTGAGATTCAATACTTCTTTATGTTGGTACAACCCTTGGAGATTTGGTTTTGTGGTTTGGGTTTCTAGGAAGAGTGGCTCTTCATGGGAGCCGGCACACAAAGGGGCAGCCTGGATAACCCACGCTAGAGTTAGTGTAATAAGTGATAACTTAATTAAATGAATTAGAGGGTTTAAGTAGTAATAACATTGAAAAGATAATTAAGGATGACTCATCCACCCATTAGGTATTTTACAGTCTAAGGGTGGGCTTAGAAGGTCATGGTTGGCAAGGTCGTTACCTCGTATCCATGAGAGGTTAACGGTTTTCCATGAGTCACCCTATGGGGTCAATGCCTAGAGAGGCAGCCAGAATAACCATAGATGGGGTTTGGCGCCTTGAGGAAGGTAGCTAGGATAACCCATGTTAGGCTTGTGTGATGACACTCTCCCATAGCATCCCTTTGATTTGTTATCTTTATAGCCTCTAGAGGTGTTCTGTTGATGTTGTGTTTTCCTTTGTGTTTTCATGTCACTCTTGTTTGGTGTTAGTCTTATTTTTTTTCTTTGGATGAACTTGGTCAGGGATCCTTCCTTTTTTACTCCCAACATGGGGGTGGTTAGGTAGAATGTGCTACACACTTTGTTGGCCCCCCCTGTCAGCAGTTGTTCAGTTTAGTGCAGTGTTATCTAGATGCAGCATGATCCAGAGTTCACTTTGTTGCTAGATGTATACTTTGTAAGTTTCAGTCATACTTTTGTATTGATGTATTACTCCCACATGTGTTGGGAAAGGTTATGATGTAAACTCATGTAATTATTCAGTGTGATGTACTAGAAGCTGATGTAATGTGTAGTCATACTATTTAATTCTTTCTTGATCTATGATTGTAAATATTGTTTATTGTTTGTATTGTATCTATGGAAATATGTTTATTACAATCCTGTGATTATGACATATGTCTGTATGTTTATTGTACTTATTTAATCTTTTCATACGGGTTTATCACTTGTGAATATTTTAATGTTAGTGTTATGATTGTTTATATTATACATTTAAGAATTTTGTTTATTATCATTTTGTTATGGGTTAGAATATGTAATGTTACCTCATGTACCCCAAAGGACTTAGGTGATTAATTTGTATTCATTTAGTTGTACTATATGTATTGGAATCTTAACATACATCTTTTATATGTTAAGAATAAAAATTGTGCCATAAATGTTAGATGTAAATTAGTTTCCTTTGGGGTTGCATGGTGAGGTGTTACATGAACAAAAAAATTCTTTTCACTCTCATTCTCATTCATTCTATCACTCTCATTCTAGCTTGTTTCTCTTATTCTTCTTTCTCCATCTCATTCTTATGGTAAAGCTCTACTGGATTGGAGTCCCTCCATGTTGCCAAAGTTCTCTTGTAAGTGCTCAACATTGTGTCTATCAAGCCAAGAGGGATCCATGGACTATTGGTAACTCTCTCTTGATCCTTGTCTATTTGTGAGCATGTTATCTATTCTATCTTTATCTTGTGATATAGGTTTTCCTCCTCAAGAGCGAGGTTTTATTTTATCACTTTGTGTCTTTATCTCATGATACAGGCTCTCCTTGAGTGGGGTTTTCTTTTCACTTTGTGTCTATTATTCTCTCTATCTATCTAGTGGTTTGTGGAGGTGGGAACACCAAAATGATCCTATTTGACTATAATAAGTCTCAAAATTGCCCCAACATTTTTCCTCATTCGCCTTATGTGCGGTTTTCATGTAGAGCATTGTGTGAGGCTTCATTTAGTGTTGGACCTCTTGTAAGTTGGTTCTTTTCTTCCCTTTTCATCTATCAATATATTTTGATATCTATTAATCAATAAGTTAAAGAGACCTCAGATCTGGAACTGTTGGTAGATCCTTTGAAGTTCTTAGAGGGTTTAGTGCTTTGTCCCTCTAGGATGCCAACACCTCTTTGGGACTCCAGCATGCTACAATCACATCCCTCTCTTGCAATATCATCCTTCAGCTAGGAGCCTCTCCTCCTATCTCAAAAATATCAATGATCTTCTCTTTCAGTCCTTGAAGCTTTATATGTGTTATCACTCCAGAAACTCTTCTTTCGATCTATTTCTTGCAATCTATTTCATCTTATTCAACCCATTAGGTAGTCTGTGGTAGTTTAGGGAGGTTCATTCCTTCTCTTGGTAATCATGAGACTCGTAAGTAGAAAATCCCCCTTCTCTACACTAATAAATATTATTCTCTATTAAATTTCTACTAGGATACATGCATGGTTAAAAAGAATTTACTTATACTCATTCCAAAGGGATGCTTGAAACTTCCATTAGCTATGCATTACCATTATTAGAGTATGAAGAGATAGTATCCTCTATAAAATTAGTTTGTGAGACCCCACCTTCTATGACCTTTGTTTACTCTATGTTTCCTTGATGACATTATGATTCTTACTCGACATGTTTCTATGATCAAATATTATATAGGAGTTTTATTGATGATAGTTAATTGATGTTCTTCTACTTATAATCTTTATTTTGGCTATCATGGTATTTTCACTATATGATGGATTTCAATTAAATATATTGTGGTAGTGATATCATGATTATCAAATGATCACATTATGTGGATATGCAAGTAGATGTTAATGAGATGAGACTTGATAAGTTAAGTGTTCACATATGACGGTTATTCAATTTAATAATTTTTCTTTGATCTCATAGATGGTTATTGTAGACAAGAAAATTTGGAAAATAATAATTATTTCAAAATATTATTATATTCTTCAACTATTATTTATTATGATATACTAAAACTTTTGGTTTAGGTGAGTAGGTATAATTTTCCAATGGTATTTGGGTTCACATGACATTAACTCATTATGCACTAAGATATCATTAAAACTGGAGATGATTTAGGAAGATTAGGTAAAATTTTCCAATGGTACTTTTAGTAGAGCATCCTTGTAAGAGTGAAAGATAAATTTATTCGTTGTTGCATTTGAAACCCTAGGCCTTAACAACTCATAGAAACTCAATTACAAAAATATTTGACACTAATATGAAAATTTTACAAACGAGAAATAGAAGCTCACATTCGACATTAGAGGACTATGGAAATAGAATTGAAAAAGACCAAATAGGACTATGGCACCCTCGGAGGAAGCATCCTCATAAACTAGGCTCAAATTTATACCACAGTTGCATAGTGTCCTTCTCAGTCTATTCATGTAGTCTAATTTTTCCTATGACATTTTAGATCTATTGTTTTTGTGTTAAAGTAGTTATTTGCATCATTAGGTCAACTGAATCATTGTATTTCATCCTTAGGACATTTACATATTTGGTTAAGGGAAAGTTTACTCACCTTTAAGGTTGTATTTCAGTCTTATACCTTGTCCAAATCCATCAAATTTTTACTACCATTCAAATCTTTAATAAAACCCATTTGAAAAAGTGCTTAATCCTAGGGGTAAAATCCTAGGGTTTCACTTTTCTAGGTTTCAATATATATTTTTTTCTTCATAATAGAGGTGGATTTTTCATCTTGTGGTCTTCTTGGTTCTTTTGATTATTTTATTTTGGTATTCCATTATATGAGGATAGAGTAAGAGAGGAGAGGAAGAGAAGTGAGTTGAAGAAGGAAGGTATTGGGAGGAGGAGGCTTGGAGAAGGATACACCAATTTTTTCTACCATTCTTGGATATCTTTTTCAAGGCAGGGTCTTACCCCTTTTATAAGATATTTATAGATAAAGGTGTATGAATGTTGCATCTTGAATGAGATCTTGTTGAAATATAATGTTCAATTAACTGTGTTTATTTATTATGTTTGTAAGGGTTTTTAAAAGGGTTGTTGTGATGTGAAAAAAAATAGCATGCGAGCTTTGTGATGTAAAGTGTATGTGTACCTTAGGGAGAGCTTTGTGACCCTATCTCAGGGATGGGTTGAATTTTCAACCCTATATTTGGATGGAGACCTTATTGGCCCATGTTGTATTTTTGTATTGTTCTACTTTTAGGGTATGTGTCAAGGGATGAAGACTATCTTTGGTTCTCAAGAAATATAAAGGTTATTTATTTTCTCTGATTGAAAGGTATTTTTGTTCTCCATGTTTAATCTTTGATCATTGTTTGTATTTCTTAGAAGCATTCTATCAAATTATTCATGTGTCATGTATATTTAATTTCATTTTTATGAACATATCTACTAGGGAACCCCTTTTGACTGACAAGACTTCTCTATCCTTTGATAGATATCCTAATTTATTTCAAAAAATATCCATTTTAGTTTAGGAAGGAATAATGGTAACACAAGTTAGAGGATTTGGCTTTACACCTACCAATTTTGTTTGAATGAAATTTTCTAAAGCCTTTTCAATAAATCCACTTGTGCATATCCTAAAACCATTGCATTTTGTGATATTTATCCTTTTCGATGGAATCTATCATATATATCATGTGTATCATATATGCTTCCTAGTTTTACCTACATTTCTTCCCATGGCAGTTGTAACTCCATCTAACAAAATTCACATATCTTGTATTCTTTGATGGATAATCATGAATAGTTCAAAAGCTTCCATTTTCCATTTTGGTGGTATCAAGAATTTGAAATATTTTTGGTTAGAAAAATGATACATTATTCTTTACATTGCCTCACAAAATTTTGTAAAACAATTCAATTGTCTTGTTTATGATTATGTGATTATATTATGGCCCTACATAGTGGAATTTAGACTCTTTGAGAAGAAATAATCCATTCCAAAACCAAAAACATTATGATTTATTCAAAAATTATTTTGAATTATTGGTTGTCAAGGTTTAACTAGTGGTGGGGGGACCAAGTAAAATAATGAGGTACCTAGGAATTCCCTTCTCATATAGGCCTTGTATAAAAGAGATGTGAAGTTGGATGTTTACAAAAATTAAATTTTGGAATAACAACTATCTCTCTCCTGCAGATAGGGTCTAATTTTGTTAGAATTTTTTTGCTTAAAATTCCATATATATTATATGCTTTTGTTTGGTTCTTTGTAAGTTATTAGGCGAATAAGGTGAAGAAGCTAATAAGAAACTTCCACATAAGGTTGAGACGCCTTAATCCCAACATTCTCCCACTTGTTGAAGACCTATTGAGAGTCATACAAAATCATTTCCTCAAGGCCCCAAGGCCCACGAAATCAAAACACCATCTAAACTTCTCTGTGCTCACTAGTTTTGTTAGTGCATTTGCAAAATTCACCAAAGTGTAAACCTTCTCTAGGTTCATCTTTCCATCTTCTACCATATCATGAACAAAATGATACTAAACATCAATGTGCTTTATTCTGGCATGGAAGGTAGGATTCTTTGCTAGGAAAATCACACTCTGACTATCACAAAAAATAGTAGTATGTCCTACATCTAAACCAATATCAGAACATAATCTCTTGATCCAAATGGCTTCCTTACAATCATGAGTGGCTGCCATATACCCTACCTCTGTCATGGAAAATGCGACTATAGCCTGATGCTTACTCATCCAAATTATAGCACCACCAAATATCATAAACACATAACCACTAGTGGATCTTCTACTTTCAATGTCACTTGCCCAATCTAAATCCACATGTCCATGAATGCTCATAGAATGTTGAGGTCTAGTAAGATAACCATAAAAACACAAGGCATACTTAGAAGTACCCCATAAATATCTTAACACTCTCTTAACTGCATCCCAATGTACCTGTCCAGGATTAGCCATAAAATGGCTAAGGACTCCCACTGCTTGGGAAATGTTCGGTCTTGTACACACCATCGCATATATCAGACTACCACCTACACTTGCATATGGTACTTTGGTCATGTCCTCCATCTCAGTAGGATATTTTGGACAATCATTCATAGAAAGCTTTGTTCCTTGCATCACAGGAACAACTAACTATCTACAATCTACCATGTTGAATCTCTCCAACACAAAGTTCACATATTTTCTCTAGATTAACCAAAGATTTTTTTTAGCTTTATCTCTCATGATTTCCATTCCTAGAATGTACCTATCTACACCTAGGTATTTCATCTCAAACTATGTTGACAATTGAAACTTCAAATCTGAAATCATACTTTTACTATTCCCAATAAATGTAACATATAATCTACATATAGAATGTAATAATGAGAATGTGAACATTATTAGTTTTAAAGTATACACAATGGTTTGATTTAGATCTCTAAAATACAAATGACAACACATAAGTATCAAACTTATGATACCACATTCTAGGAGACTATTTCAAACCATAAAGAGACTTCTTTAGTTTGCAAAACATTTTTTTCTCGATGAAATGCTTTGTTTGTGACATGTAAATATCTTCCTCTGAATCATCATGAAGGAACATTGTCTTCACATTCATCTGTTCCACTTCTAAGTCATATGTCATTGCAAGTGACAACAAAAGACGGATAGATGTCAACTTCACTACATGAGAGAATATATCCCCATAATCAATTCCCTCCAACTAGGAAAACCCCTTAGCAACCAACCATGCCTTATACTTCTCAACACTGCCATCTGGACCACACTTTTTCTTGAAAACCCATTTACAACCAATTGTTTTACATCCAGTAAGCAAAGGTACCAAATCCCAAGTCTTTTGTTTCTTTAATCAATCCATCTCCATGTCCATGTCTTGCACCCAAAAATATAAATCATTCATACCCATTGCCTCTCTAACCGTCCTAGGCTCATTAGTGTTAGTAATCAATGCAAAGATCCAACTGGAATCCAATAATAAATAACCAAACCTATCTAATTGTCACCTAACTTGTGTATACCTCCTCAAAAGTTGAGGTCGAGGTTCTCCTTCTTCTTCAGAAATTTCATAGTTACTTGAGCTCTCCTCATCATCAAGTCAACCAAGAGTACTTGGTTCTTCTTTCTTCAAAGTAGCTGGAATCTGCACTACCTCCTTCTTCTATTTCTCCTCTTTCTCTGGTTGTAGCTCAATAGTGGAATGTTTCATCTCTCTGAATATCACACTTCTATTATAGATAACCTTCTAAGCTTCAAGATCCCAAAGCTTAGGAGGAAGTCCTTTAGGAATATCTCCAAGAACAATTGAGTGACGATCAATTATAGCTTGCAAATCTATATGAGTAGAAGCATTAGATTGAGAGACTTCTAATGAACATAGCTAGGCCACAAATCCATCCACTCCTTTCTTAAGAAACTTTTTCATTTGATGAGAGCTTACCATTTGTGGGGATTTCTACTTCAACCCCCTTAGCTCTACTACCCTTCCATCTAATTGAAATCTACTGAATAGTTCTTGGAAGTTCATCTCAATCATTCCCAATGTAGTAAACCATTGTACTCCCAAAACAATATCTATTACACCCATGGATATGGCATACATTGGGGTATCAAATTGATAATCTCCCATGGATAACTTAATGCTATGACACTTCCCTAAACAACTAACTGTACAACCATTTGCAATCAAAACCTAAAACTCTAGAGCTAGATATATAAAACAATTTAGACGAGTAGCTAACTTTTGGTTGACAAAATTATGAGTACTACCTGAGTCGATCAACACTGTTACCTTATGCTTCTTTAAGAACCCCACCACCTTGAGAGTTTGTGCAGCACTAAAACCTGAGAGTGCATGACAAGAAATGATTGGTTGAGCATCATCTCATTCCTCATTTTACACCCTTTCATCCTCTAGTATGGTTTCCTCCTCTTCTTCCTCACTTGGCCTTCAATATAGAACAATTTCTTTTCACTGCATTTATGTCCCCAACTGCTTTTTCTATCACAATTGAAACATAACCCTTTTTCTCTTTTCTCCTCAATTTATTGTGGAGCCAACCTAGTAGGTTGTGTTGAATATCCTTTCTCTCTTGTCACATTAGCCCCTTGCTTCTTAGGAATCAAATACTTCTCCTCTACCTTGTGTGCTAAGATAAAAGACTCATTTATGGAGCTAGAGCTAAACATGTGTACCTCATGTTGAATGTGATCCTTGAGATCCCCCAATAATAAATCATTCAATTTTTCCTCTGTAATTGTATCCACTCTTAAGGATAGATTTTGGAATTACTGAATCTAGTCCTTAACTAATCTTGTTTGTTGAAGTTTAGAAAACTGGCTAAAGAAGTTGTCTATCACGCTATTGCTATATTGTGCTTGGAGTTCCTCCATAAAGGTTGACCATGAGACGGTGAGCCCCTTTTTCCTTCGATGAGTGCAAAGCCAATGATACCAAATGAATTGATATCTAGTTCTAGATATAGGGAAGCCATTGTGACCTTTTGTCCATTTGGGATTTGGTGTACTTCAAAAAAATTCTCCATTTGGTTTATCCATGTTAGAGGATCCTTTCCATCAAACTTGCGCATATCCACCTTTCGAAATAAATTCCTAGATCCCATAAGAGTACTAAAGCTTATGTCAATGTTAGCTGACCTAGAATTTTCACCTTGGTCGCTTGAGAACTCCTTTCTTGGTTTAGCCATGTAGGTGCTTAACATGTTTTGTATGTCTGATATATCTCCTCTTAGGTCACACATATACATATTCATTAAGGAAATGTCTTCCTTGACCTTAATAATTTCCTCATTAGGAGTAATATCCTCTATTGTTACCCAATCTTTATCAAGAGTCTTCCCCAAAGTGACAACATCCTTTTTTCCCCTTGTTGCAGGCCTCGTCATGATGGGAACCACTAATTTTGAAATAAATCACACCAATGAAACTTAAATTCTCTAAAAATTTTACTATAACTTACTAGGGCCAAAATAACTCTTACCTAGAAAAATCTCCAAGAAATTAGCAGATTTGCAGCATGGAGAGTGATAATTGTAAAAAAAATATGTTTTCAATAACTTGAATATTTCTACTCCAATTCCTCTAATTTTTTTACGTTAATCTCCCTTAGTATGTTTGCAAAAACTCAATAAAAATTAGACTCCAATTTGAGAAGAGATGCAATATATTCAGATTCTTAAAAAAATGCCTAGAAACCCTAATTCTGAAATAATTTCCTTAATTCTTCTCCAATTCTTCTGAAATATGGATTGTAGATTCTTTAATATGTTCTTCAAAAACCATTTAAAAATCAGATAAAAATTCACCAAAATATGAAACATATGCTCTTCCCAAAATCACCTCCAAAATTGAGAAAAAAACTTGTGTCTACGGTGCCAAGATCATGCTCTAATACCACTTGTTATGAAATAACTTGCACAATAGGAGAATATGATATGAAATATACTGAAAATACTTGATAATAACTCAAAATAAAAATCCACTTCAGGGGGGGAAACCTCCAAATATCTCTAATGAGAACACACTCCACAACTTGATGATGAAATAAGACTCACAACCTCCTATATAAACCTATTTATTCCTAGGATATCACCTCGGCCAACTTAGACACAACTATATAAGTCTTATTCTGACCTAAACAACTAAATAACAATATACTAATGATAATATGACTTAATACAGGGTTAAGATAGCCACAAGCCTACTATTCATAACCCGATGTACTCTAATATTAATGGCATAGAAAACTTAAAATTGCTTAAGTGGGACCCATTCACCATTAGGGGTGAATGAGTCCCCTTTGGCACAAAAGTCAAAATAATTTCAAATTTTTAGCGGTTTTTTATTTTCCAAGATATAAGGTTGGTTTGTGATGTGGTATTTTTTAGGAATTATTGCATAATTGTGTATAAATATAGGTTTTTTCCACTCATTTCATTCTCCCCAATTTCCTAATCATTCCAACAAGCAATCAAGTGATTTATCATTCAAGCATCTTGTCTACAAGATCATTGGAGCCATTATTTACATGCTTTTAGAATTCTACTTTAAAAGTTTTGTGAGTTGTAGCATTGTCTTTGTTCATTAATCACTCTCCATATTTTATTTCATTTTCAAGGGTTTAATTACCAACAAGGGGTTTGACCAAGGTAAATCCCTATTCACTAACCCCCTACAATTTTTCCATCTCTTTGCATGTGATTTGCAGGTTTAGGTTGTCAATTTATCAAAGAGAAAGATTGGAAAATTTTCCATCAATTTTTTGAAGTCATTCAAAGTTTTCAAAACCCTAGGAGAAGCTTGGAGAACACCTACAAGTCAAATTTTCTAGTTTCGGATTTGGAAACCTGTTAGGAGCAAAAGTGTAGACTAAGGGCTATAGATTCCACTTTTGAATTTCTATAAATCGAGAAGTGGACTAAGTTGCCATCAGTGTTGAATGAGTCCCACACCCAAGCTCAAATAGAGATTTTTGTAGTTTTGAGTACCTAGTTGTCTGAAACCTGTTTTGGCAATCTTTCCAAAATAGGACTAAGTCACCCAACTTGGCGTATGAGTCCCAGTTTCCATCAAAAATGACTTCTTTAGGATTCAAGAGCTCCATTCCATCCTTTTCAAGTCTCCAGGTCCACACTTTCAATTTCATAAGTTTTTGTTATAGTTTATTTGCATTTCTAGGTCATTTTGCATATCATAATGTGTTTTCAAACATCTTGCATTTTCTAAGTTTTGCATTATAGTTAATTCCTTTTATCAAACCCCTTTGATCATTCCAATCTCTTTTGAATTGGAATATCAAGGGTTTTTTCTTGAGTGTGAGCATTGTGAAATGGGATCCCTCTTCCCTCGTACAACTTTTAGTATGAATAAAGGAAGTTGTCCATTCCATTTCCATTGTACACACTAGTAGTGTAAGCTAAATGAAGGATGCAAATGATGAAATTAATCTATAGGAAGTTATGATGTATGTACTTGGGAAGTCTGGAAATGTGATGAGGATTCTAAAAATGAAAAATTTCTATCAAAATATGCTATGGAGGACTAAGATGGCCTTACTATTGTCTTAGTCCCACTATTATTATTCGGGGCAGATGCAAAATCTTCATATGCCAAAACAGGATCCAAAAGAATCTCTGTAAAATTCCACTTAGAAGAATAAGATTCCTTAGGTGGCAACTTAGTCCTGCTTTCAATTTATGAAACCTCTGAATGTGGTCTCGAGGTCCAGGTTCTACACTTCCTTCTTCATTGAATCTTTAGATCTAAACCTATAAATATCATTCCTTAGGCAGAAAATAGAATAATAATGGAAGATGGAATCAATCAAGAAACAAGTCCTTAGGCTTGGAAGTATGGCTAGTTACATCTCCAACCTAGAATTTTTCATTATCCTTGATAGGAATCCATCATTAGTCTTTGGCAATGCTAGATCTTGACTTGAAAATGGATTTGAAAAACCTACAAAAACACAATAGAGGGTTGCTCCAAGACAGTTTCAATTCCTTGCTTCTTGAAACTCTCCTTCAAAATTTCTTGTCTGAATTTGATTTAACTTCAAAACTTATTTTCTTAGTTGAAAATGGGATGTGAATCTTACTTTTATAGGAATTCCTATCTAATAACCTAATTATTAGATCCCAAAGGCCAATAAAATGTCAAATTAATTCAAATATTTTCATTTCTCACTCTTAATTCCCAAAAATAAAGCACTCAAGACTAAGACATCCTAGGCGGTGTCTTGGTCCCACTAAGGGAGACTAAGATTCCACCAAGGGTGTTGTAGTCCCATAAGAATTATTTTACAAATTTGAAAGGTGGGTTACCAAGACTAACGGTTGTTTTTGGATTTTGGTTGGGTTTATCGATGAAATATGCCTTGGGATGCAACAAAAGGGTTCTTAGGGGCCCATAATAAGTTACCTAAAGGGAATTTAATGTGACGGTTCCTAAAATAGGTCCAAATTAATGTGAAAATGCAAAGGTATGCATTTTTCTACACTACATTTAGCCCCCACTTTAGTGCCCATATGAAACTATGTGCATATGCAAGCTAAAATACTTCAAAAAGAAACTTTATAAAAGGATAATCATATTGATTCATTAGGGAGAATGAAGCCCCCATTGTAGTTACCTAAAAAACCACAATGTTAGGAATCACATCCTGCATCACAGATTCATTAGTAACTCAAATATAATCCTCTTATCTAACTTTCCTAGAAAATTAAATTTAAGGGTAGATGTATGCCCCCCCTTGAATTTGCTTGCTTTATGGAGGTTGAATCAAGGTATAAATCCAACTATATAAAATTGGACAAGTCCATGATAGGGAATTTCCAAGTACCATGCCACCTGATGATAGACATTTGATGACAAATGAGAGCGGAACCAAGATTCTAATGCAACAAACAACCACCTTATTCTCCTTCGGTCATTCAATAATATCCTAGGAATCCAAATTGGATTGACTATCAACCTCAAAGGTGAGTCAATTCTCAACAAGGAAGACCTAGGAGAGGGTTATTTAATCTCTAAGGGGTTCACCACCAAGCAAAAGCTTATAAAAGATACTTTAACATTCAACTTGCAAAACCTATTAATGCAAGCTAAATGAAGGATGCAAATTATGATGAAATTAAGCAATGAGAAGTTATGATGTATGTCCCTGGGAAGTTTGGAAATGTGATGAGGATTCTAGAAATGAAAAAATGTTATCAAAACATGCTATGGAGGACTAAAAATCCCTTACTATTGTCTTAGTCTCGTTGTTTTTTGGGACAAATGCGGAATCTTCGAATGTCGGAATAGGATCTGAAAGAATCTATACAAAATTCCACTTGGAGGAATAAGACACCCTAGGTGGAAACTTAGTCTCACTTTGAATTTATGAAATCTCTAAATTTGGTCTCAAGGTCTAGGGTTTGCACTTCCTTCTTCGCTAAATCTTCATATCTGAACCTATAAATAACCTTCCTTAGGCAGAAAATAGAACAATAATGGAAGATGGAATCAATCAAGAAACAAGTCCTTAGGCTTGGAAGTATGGGTAGTTGCATCTCCAACCTAGAATCCCTCATGATCTTCCATAGTAATCTATCATTAGTCTTTGGAAATGTTAGATCTTGACTTGAAAATGGATTTGAAAAACCTACAAAAAACCAATAGAGGGCTACTCCAAGACTTCAATTCCTTGATTCTTGAAACTCTCCTTCAAACTTGATTCTCTCAAATTTATTTAACTTCAAAATTTATTTTATTAGGTGAAAATTAGGTGTGGATCTTACTTTTATAGGCATTCCTATCTAATAACCTAATTATTAGATCCCAAAGGCCAATAAAATGTCAAATGAATTCAAATATTTTCATTTCCCACTCTTAATTCTTGAAAACAAATAACTCAAGACTAAGACACCCTAGGTGGTGTTTGGGTCCCACTAAGGGGGACTAAGACTCCTCCAAGGTTTTCTTGGTCCCTTAAGACTTATTTTGTAAATTTTAAAGATGGGTTACCAAGATTAATGGTTGTTTATGGATTTTGGTTAGGTTTACAGATGAAATATGCCTCAAGATGCACCGAAAGGGGTCTTAGGGGCCCATAATAAGTGGAAAAAATGGAATTTATTGAAAGGGGTGCTAAAATAGGTCCAATTTAAGTGTGAAAATGAAAAGGTATACATTTTTCTATGCTACATTAATAAATCATTTCAGTTATAGAAAGAATTCGATGTCATTTACTATCAAAACAAAAGTTGTGTAAATGATAAAAAAATGCATGATGCCTCCTAAATGTAGCTTAAAGAAAGTTTACATGATGGGTTTCAACATAAGAATATTTCTACTACAACTCTCAATGAATGTATTATAAGCAGAAAACAAAATTATTTACAATTGAAGTAATGTCATTAAACATTTATTCCATAAGTATGTTAGTAGGAGTTAACTAAAAACAAAATTATTTTTTTCATTTCTTTTATCAATATGCCACATGGAAATGGAATAATCACTAAGAAACCCTAATAGTAAAAAATAAAGTAAAGGTTCAAGAGAGGAAATTCCAATGTACTATTGTGTAATGGTGACGAAGGCACTTATATGAGCATGACCTACATACAAATCCCTGCCATAGAGTTGTCATCCATCCAAAGAGAAAATAAGCAATGTAAGGATTTAAGCAATATAAGTCCAAAGTGTTAAGTTGTAATGGTAATGGAATCACCATAAGAGCACAACCAGGGAACAAATTCTTGTGACTGTAATTATGTGATCCATCTCTATTGGTCATGTGGCATGGGTGTGCTATAACAAATATAGGATGAATTCATGTGTGACCCAAGTTTAATGTGGCTATGTTGTGATAGAAATGGAGGCACTCATATGAGCACAATTCATGTATAAATTAATCATTGTCATCACAATTAGGTGTCAATCATCATTGGATGCATTCAGGTTGACTCAAGTTTAACATGTTACAATCTAATGATAGCATGATCCAAGAGTGATTACCTCTTGCTGCAATAAAGAGCCTATAACTCTAGTTGATATGTAGAGTGGTTTTGTTATATCAATTATGTAGTGCATTCAAGAACAACCCATGTTTAATGGGGTATTCTAAAGATCAGACAATATTTTCTAAACCTTATGAATGTTACTTAAAAGTGTACAACTTAAACTACAGACCAAGTTTGTTACATAATTGAATGCAATCTTGGGTTACCACAAACTATAATAATGTGATCTGCTAATAAGAATTATAGGAAGTATTAAAAAAAGACCCATGCTATATAGGATACATTTCCCTAACCTGGTTTACATACCTAAATGATTAAGCACAAGCTTCCCAAACACTCTAGGATACAATCCAAGAGCATACCATACCCTATCAAGACAACTAATTTTCTAACCCAAGATTTAAGGTTGTTTTTTAATACTGTTGGTAAGAGCATGACTAGGATACAAACCCTAGGCCTTTGTAGAAACATAAACCATAACTCGACAATTAAGAAAAAATCCAATACCAATTTTTTTAAATACCCATATTAAGAAAGCACCTGACATCCTTTTTTAGTGCCACAATAGTTAATAAAAAAGGGTTCACCTAACATTGATTTTATTAATGCCTAGTAAAAAAGATAAAAAAATCAAAATTTGCAAAACTATGTGTAATACAAGAAAAGGTTGGCACCTCATTTGTTTCTCAAAAAACAAATTATCTTGATAGCAAAAACTATCCAGTACCATTTTTTTTAAATGCCCATTTCAATTGAAAACCCTACATTGAAATACCCAAACAACCAATAAAAAATATCGAGCATTAGTTTTTAAACATGCCTAGATATCCAATAACTAAACAACCAACATCAAAAAATTCAAATAGCCAAATAGTACTTCACAAAAACACCCAACATAAAAAAATTCAAATACCCTAAAAAAATTAAGAATGGTTTGCTTACCTCTGAGACAATCCACATCAAAAAGCTGAAAATCCTCAAGACATACTTCTAGGTGGCGAGTTGTCTGACAGAAGGATAGATCTAGCCACATTCCGGACCTATACCTTGAAGCACTACTGGGAGGATATTTCTCCACTGGGAAAGCCCTTTGATTACTACTTAATATCTCCATATTCAAAGCCCTTCAACCTTTGTTTGTTTTCCCAAACTATTTCTTCTAACTAAGCAGTAATTAAAAACTACATGAAAATGGTGGTCTTATATCATTTGATTTTTGTTACACACACACACACACACACACACACACACACACACACACACACACACACACACACACACACACACATATATATATATATATATATATATATGTGTGTGTGTATATATATATATAACTTTGTATGCATAGGTGTTAGCTATAGCCTAAATTGATGGCTAGGAAGATTTTCTCTCAAAAAAAAAGTTTGATGCAAAAAACTAGTAATTTATGTATCAATGTGTTATTTTCAGGTAGGTTAGCAAATTAGATTATTATATTAAAACCCAAAGAACTATGAAGTATAATGAAATTTAAAAACAAGAAAGATTATACCAATTACTCCTCGAAGCTTCCATGATTCATCTCTATAGCACCTTCTAACTTGATGCAAATGTAATTATTTCCCTCAGATCGAGTGTGTAAGCAATCTTTGGCTATGAAAATGTACTAAAGAAGCTTTGAAGGATTTGAAAATGACAAACAATGACTATTCCTATGACTATGACAAGTAATTCAATTCAATAAACTAAATGCCAAGTAAATTCTAAGCATGAATATGTCAAAATAATGAAGTGGTCTCGAGAATGTGAGCAAATTGGCATTTTATAGAAAATGCAATTTTGGATGAATGGACAAGATTGAATGCTGACAAACCCTAAAATCAATGGATGAGATTTCATGTGACAATCCCTAATCAGGGTTCAGGAAAAATCATTAAATGAGTGGTCAAGATGTCATTTGATAAAATGAAATTGACGGTCGAGAATAGATGTGATAATTAGCTAAAAAGATAAATATTTTTTAAAATCAAGAAGATAAAGACTGCTTGATTTGCAAGATTCAAAAAATCAACAAGACAAGAGTTGAACTAAAAAGCAAATTTGAAAAATCAAGAATTTGCTCAATTACTTGATTTTTGGAAGAAGATTACCATTTTGAATTAAACAAATTCAAAATATGGATTTTATGTGACAGTAAATAATCGATTTTTAGATTATTTACTAAAATGAAGTGACATTTAATAAAATGAAATCATTTTAAATAATTAATTTATTTAAAATGAGAGAAATGATAAATTATGCAATTAAATAATTAAAGATAATTATTTAATTTAGAGGATTATGACCAATAATTAAATAAATTAACAAATTCATTTAATTATGAAAATTAGTGACATACTAAATAAATAAATAAAATTCATTTATTTAATAAACAGGAAGACATAAATGAAATAAACATAATTAAATAAATTAAGAAATTTATTTAATTGTAAGAGGACAATAGACCCTTAGTGATGTATTTAATAAATAAATATAATTTTTTATTTAATAATCATGAAGAATAAAAGAGATATGAATTAATTAAATAATTATGAATTATTTAATTAATAGTCGAATGTGGACCAAGGACATAATTAAATACCATAAGTATGCTAGGAAAAAAGATGAAAAATGAAGCTTACAAGCCTAGGTCATTTTTATGTGTTTACATTTTTCCCCTCTTTTTCATAATGTAGCATGTCGCATTTTGACAAAGAAAATAAGTTAGAAACATGTCCCAGCAAAGGTATAGAGTATGGATGCCCCCTCGGGAAAGTTTTTGAATTTTGGCCAAGTGACTGAAAATTTTGGAAAGTGTTTCGATAAGTCAATTTAATAAGCAAAAAGACAATGGCGCAGCCAGTGTCGAATTCTAGCATGTTTAGAGCAGCCAAAAGGGTAGTCAAAGTTGGTCAAAAGGGTCTCCAGTAATAAAAGAGTTGACAAATGTCATTTTGACTTTATAAATAGGTTGAAAAAGGGGTAAAAGTCAATTTGTTTTCACTATTTACTTTAACAAATTTGAGAGCTCCAAGCAAAGAAAACTATAGTAGACATGGGAATTTTATTGACCGACCATCGCAGAGAGATCACACGGACCCATAGGCGGCCTAAGGGCTCAGAACCAGCAGTATGTACCCCTAAACCACTTTGTCATTTTATCATTTTTCTTGTAAAATTTAGGGTTAGAATCAATAACATTTGCATTGTGATGCATATGTGTGTGCGTAAGCCACATTTTCCTTCACATTCCACACATTTGATGCATCGTGATGCAAGTGCAAAGGATTTATAGAATAGATCCATTGATTGTGCCGCATTTGCAAGAAATCATGATGCATTCGCCAAAACGAGTCATAATTGATAGGTGAAATGACACATTCGCAATAATGCGATGCATTTGCGGTAAAAAATGATGCATATCCCGAGAGTCACAATGAAAAAACACTGTTGCGACACAAATGGAAACCATAATGATGCATTTGACATATCACATTGTTATTGAAGTATGGAATGATGCAAACACATCATCATGATGCATTTGAAGCCAACGTGATGCATTTGACTTTGACTTTGACCAAGGCTGATTTTGATGGGTTTCAAATTTTTAATGTTTTTTGAGTGACACAAATGATAATGATTTTTTTCTATAAGGTATTGACGTGTTGTTGGATCATGTGCAGAGATAGCTAGCACCTATCTATACATGGGAGAGCAGGCCATCGACCTTCCAGTTCTAAGATCAGTTGAGTCTGCAAGAGCAACAATGGTTGATGCAGTTGGGTTTGTATTATGTTGCCTATATGCCCATTATTTGGGTGAATAGGGGATTGTTGACTGCATTGTGTGAGAGATGGCACTCAGAGACTTTCTCTTTCCATTTTTTGATAGGAGAGGCTACCATGACTTTGGAGGATGTCTACCATATTTTACGTCTGCTGATCCACAGAGACCAGATCTTCTATGACCCTCAGCATGGTTATTAGACCTTTAGAGCCTATTATCACAATGAGGGTACAAGACTTGGCATCGAGTGATACGAGATTCACAGGGAGTTTATGGTGGAGCATTACAACCGGTTTGATGCACTCTTGGCAACATTGATCAATAGAGTCTTGATTCCTTACCATCACGGTCACAGGTTTCCCACTGGTTTCCCATGATATTCTAGTGGGAATGAGGTGAGACAGGATAGTTTATGTCTAGGGGCCCTGTTTGTTAGGCATGCTTTACCATCAGCTCCACGAGGTCGCCTATAGGAGGGCACAGAGCGTTGGGTGTGGCATGACACTTCTGATGATATGGGTATGGGAGCATGTGGCTATATTCTAACCGTCCTACCTAGAGACCACAACTAGCTGAGGGGATGTCATATGCGTATTACTATGCCAGTGCTCTAAAGAGCTTGGAGAGATAGGTTGGTGGAACCATCATATTAACACCATGATTCAATTCATTTGGAGGCCCTATAGAGACTATGAATAGTGGCATGATGAGGATGACCACCTTAGTTTGTGCAGACAATACCATTATTTGATTAGGAGGATGGCACAAAGTCAGCTCATCATAGAGATGTATCTGCCATAGCATGTACTAAGACAATTTCAAGAGCAATAGGGTGTACCAGTAGGCATAACTGAGTATGCCAGATCTTTGAGGGAGGGAGCCTAGAGTTCACCTATTCTTGTACCTTTTGCTGTGCAATAGATTGATGGGCTAGTGGCTCAATAGTGGAGATGGTGGGGTGGGATTGTAGATCATGGGATGACTGTCGACTATGACTTGTGGCAGGCACATTGTCTAGTGCCACTAACAGATCAAGATGGGATAGCCTTGATTGATAGGAGATCATTTATACCATTTTTTCCACGAGCCAGGAAAGGGGGTAGAGATGGCGGCAGAGGCAGAAGCAGAGGGAGAGATGGAGGTAGGGATGGAGGAAGAGGTGGAGGGAGAGACAGAGATGATGGAGATGATGGGGATGATGGCGGGGATGACCAGAGATGAAGGAGAGATGGCAGGAGGCAGGCTAGGAGGGTGAGAAAGTGTGTCATGAGAGGGGCACTGGATGTTATCCCAAAGGCAGGCAAGGAGGAGGAGAGAGAGGAGGAAGAGCCTAGGCGGGAGCAGGAGGATGTAGTTCATCACCACATGGCCAAGGAGGAGGTTATATGGGATCTGGAGGTCGGGGAGGAAGAGGTTCGACCAGAGGCTAAGATGGACATAGGTATGTCACGAGAGGAGGGAGTCATAGGAGAGGAGGATACAGGGGAGGATGATAAGGATGAGGCCATTGGTGAGGCCGAGAGATTATTGAGATGGAGCATGGTGGAGGGAGAGGAGGAGCTACCATCTAGCTTGGCATTTCCCCATGACAGCACGATAGACTAGAGCATGGAAGACTTACATAGGAGACTGGATGAGAGTGTCACACATATTAGAGCACTGCAGTAAAAGCTAGAGGTGACTCAGGTAGAGTGGGATCAGGCAGTAATCTGCTAGCAGGAGGCAACATAGTGGTGTACAAAGTTTGCATGACTATGTACAAGAACATCTACAAATCTAGCTTGTGAATTTGGCAATATTAGCGTACGACTTAGGCGATACAGGCAGTTATATGAGTACGTCATGAGAGCCGAGATGAGAGATCCCACTCTGACCTGGACATAGATAGGTAGTGGTAGTAGGTCAGGAAATGGTAGTGGTAGCTAGAGTAGTGCAGGGGCTCGACCTCTTTAGGGCATACTTTGAGTCACAGGTCCCATCACAAACACTCCTCCAGGGTATGTGCAAGATCATCATGGAAAAAATAGGCCCTTAAGTGGAAAAAAAATTAGAAAAATCAGAGCTAGGCAACTTGACGTAAAAATTTGAATAAGTTATCTATATTATTTTAAAAATGTGTAACAATAGAATCTATAGCAAATTGAATTTAGTTTCTAAACTTCTAGGTTTGTTTAAAAATAAAATAAATTTATTTGGTAAAAATTTGAAATTTCAATGTAGTAGTACTTAAATTTCAGGGAAGAAATAAGAAGTAGGTGTCTGTCTGATGACCCTAACCACAATAAAATGATAATATTTTTTATAAGATTTTAGATATAGGTAGAGGACTTATGTCTAATGTGACACATTGTTTTGTAGTTTTTTTCCAAGTAAATAATTAATTATGATTTTTTTATTACAACTTTAAAAAAATAATGTCTGACCACCTTAACTTGGTCAAAACTTCATGAAATTTAATTTTTCTTTTTTTAATCCTATAGTATATGAAGCATAGAATGTGACACATGTTTTACACTCATAAAATGTGATACCATTTGAAAGCTATAGTTGTTTTTCAATCAGCCTATCAATCAGGACTTTAATCATAATTTGAATAGAAAATGAATAATAATTACTTATTAAATTCAAAGTAAAGCATAATTTATATTGGTTGAAAGTTGAGAATCTCCTTTAAAAACCCTTTTCGTTTCATCAATTTTGGGTAAAAAAATGTCATCAACCACATACCCATCATATTGCCACTTTTTGGCCCATCATGATCTTGCACATACCCTCCAGTCATAGGTCAAGGTACTCACATGGGCCATCAGGTTTAGGCCATAGATTAGTACCTGGTCCACCTCTAGTGATGGATCTGTTAGCTTCACAAAGTCATGCCACAGTGTCATTACAGATGCATGTTACTGTGGAGATGATGCCATCAGTGCCATTTCCATTAGGTTCGCAGACATAGGCTACTATAGTTCCACCTGTTACCTCAGTGCCAGGCACAGGTCCTCAGCCACCACACTCTTCATAATGAGGGGATGAGGAGAGTGCTTCATAGGGACATGCTTACTATATGTGGCTTCATGCTTTAGACTTTATGTTATGACAAACTATGTATTGACTATCGAGCCTATGAGCTCTATTTTTGGGATTTCTCTTGACTTTATCTTGTGACATTATATTTTTGAGATGTTGCTATATATAAGATGCATTTTTTATGCATCTTGCATGTGTGTTATGTGCTATTATTTTATTTATGCACTATGATGTATGATGGATGATTCCTATGTGGATTATTCATTTATGATGGATGATGGTATTTATTTCTATGTCCTGTCATGTATGTCCTATGATTGTTACTTATGATGTGATGTCATGATAGATGTAACGCTTGTTTATATGTCAAGTTGAAATTCTGCCATGGATGATGATGATATGCATAATGTATTTATTTGAATGGATTCCATGTTTATGATTATGTTAATGAATGACTATGTATAATGCAATATGTAATGTAATGGATATGATTTACTGATATGGATGATGCAATGTCTATATGATTATGTATGCACTTATGTTTTTCTATGTCATGAGATATTATCAAGAGATGGATGAGAGAAGATGACAAGATAGAAGGAGATGCATGTTAGCTCCTAGACCAAATCCTTCAAAATATTACCATAGGAACCTTTAATATTTATTGCTCTTTATCATCATTGGGCAGATTATTCTGATGGCCAACAAACACCATGATATGACATAGATCAAGGTGTGCAAGATTGTACCATCACATAAGACAAGGAGTCACAGAAGAGGATGATCACAACTCATACTAAGGGCATAATTTCCCCAATGTTTTTGTCGTAACCAACCACAAGCAGAAAAATACAAGAAGGATAAGTCATGAAGTGTTGTTGCTTATCTAAATCTTGTTTCCAAGACATCCTCGAGAAACTAACAACATGATTGCAAAAAAGACAAATAAAGCCATTATCATGATATTTTTTTGTTTTTCTAAATCCCGTAGTCAAAAAATCACTGAGAAACTAATAACATGAGTGTAAAAAGACAAGAAAAACATCATGATACATCACCACTTCTCTAAATCGTGTTGTCGGGATCTCGCTGAAAAACTAGTAACACGATGAAAAAAAAAAAGACAAGTTCCAAGTGTTTTCCAAGTGTTTCAAGATGTTAAATGTCTTAATGTCAAGATGTCAGGTTTGATGATGTCGAGAAACCAGGGTGTTAAGGTTTTCATGATGCCAAGATGACGAATGCTAAAGATTTTCAAATTCAGGAAGGATACATCTTGAATAATGTTGATGTCAAGAAGATTGATCCCTAAATGTCAAAAAGGATCCCTCAAAATTCCAATGATAGTGACAGTGACGATGCCTAGGAATGACACATCTTAAGGCATAAATGATAGAGTTTGTTCTTCAAGACAGATCTGAGAGATACCGATGTCAAGAGGAGTGATCCTTAGATGTCAAGAGGATCCCTCAAAAATGTCGGATGACAATGACGATGCCTAGGAAGGACACATCCTAAGGCATGAAGGAGAGAGATTGTTCTTCAGAAGGACACATCTGAAAAATACTGATTTCCTTAAATGTGAAAAGGATCCCTCAAAATGTTGTATGACAATGATGATGCCTAGGAAGGACACATCCTAAGGCATAATTGAGAGAGATTGTTCTTCGAAAGGACACATCTGAAGAATACTAATGTCGAGAGGAGTAATCCTTAAATGTCAAGAGGATCCCTCAAAAATTTCAAATGACAATGACGAAGGCTAGGAAGGACACATTTGAAGAATATTGATGTCAAGAGGAGTGATCTTTAAATGTCAAGAGGATCCCTCTAAAATATCAGATGACAATGATGATGCCTAGGAAGGACACATCATAAGGCATGAATGACATAGGCTTTTCTTTAGGACATATCTAAAAGATAACCAAGAGTTGATAGTTTGACTAGCTATGATAATGTAACTTGTTTTGACCAACTTTGATTGAAGTTTACTGAAATGACTTCTGTCAACTACATCTCGATGTTGACATGCTAATGTGATTGTCATGTTTATTAAGGAATTTCCAGAGTTTTTTTAAGATTATTTCTTGTTTTGAAATGACTTGTTTGACTTCAAGACATTTTGATGTGTGTGCCAGTGTAATGTCATGAACCCTAATGGACTGACCTAGTGCATCCTCGGGGGCTCATCAATATATGGTCTTTCCTACGTCATACACTCAAAGACCTTGTAGCTCCACATGACCAATGACTTTGTCTTGATTACCAAATATTATGTCACGATTTTATTTTGACAAACCAAAAAGGATTGACCTAATGTCTCAGGGACTCGAAAATGAGTCTTTCCTACGTAGAAAATGTGTAGAGATAACGCAGTTCAGACAAATGAGAAAGATTGATTGATTTGATGGACTTGACAAGGAATGACTCCATTTTTGTGTTTTCTAGGTTTTTTTTACATTGTTGGGGTTTCTTTAGGATGCTTTTCAATTTTTATGTCTTTTTTAGGAAATTTTAGAATTTTTTGTCTTTCTTCAGGACATTTTGCAATGTTTTTGTCTTTTTTAGGACATTTTGCGATGTTTTTGTTTTTTTTAGGACTTTTTGCAATGCTTTTGTCTTTTTTATAGGATTTTTTGCAATTTTTGTCTTTTTCTCAAGACTTTTTATGATTTCCCAAACCATGTGTGACACCCACTATAGTTATATATTAAAATTTTTTCTCCTAGTCAGGTCCAAAACTTAGCCAATTTTAAAGGACAAGAAAGGGATATGCATGCGATGCCAGATGGACAATATGCAGGACTTGATGTCAATTGTTTGTCAACCATGAGAGGCAGTGTATGATGTCATATCAAGTGTCATGGTGGTGAGGAAAAATGTACCTCATCATTGGCGAATATAGATAAAGTGACAGTAGATGGCAGAGCATTGGTTGAGTATGCATGGCGCCTGTTTGCCACGTTTTCACCATGGTACTTATCCAAAGCTCATGTTTTCCAAGTTTTCACTATTGGAAAAACTGTTTCTCTTTACTATTTTTGTCATTTTTTCATTTTTTTGGTGCCACCAAGATGCCTATTTGCTAGGTTTTCATCAAGGTGACAACTTTTTATCATTTTTCAATTTTTTTGTATTTTTAAACTTTTCAGCTTGACTTTTTGATGCTATGCATAGAACTTCCAAAGATGTAGACTATTGATAGGCTCTTTCAATTGTTCGCCATCTCGAGTGTTGGTGTAATTAATTATTAATTATACTTTGCATAAGTTTACTTAGGCTTTACCTAATTCCTAAGTTATAGGTTTTATCCTTATCTTGTTGCTCAAGATAAGATTAGGGTTATGCATATATTGCTTTTATAAAGCAAATCGGTATCATGTAATTATTGAATTCTAGAATAATATTATGTTGCACATTCTTTTGCAACCTCTCTAATTTTTCTAATTTTCTCTTCTGTGGAAGGTCCTTTTGGTTTGCAAATCTGATCTTGGTTTCTAACATGGTATTAGAGCCTCGATTTGTAGCCTCTTCTCAGCTTTTTCAGAGGAATATAGTGCAGAGCTCATTTGAGGTCCCTAGAGGGTTTCATTCCTTGAGAATATTTATGCAACATCTTAGATCAGATCAAGGTTTTATGTTGGATTCAGAGCACTAGAAAAAGTCAGAAATGACTTTTATTCATTCATTTCCATCACCGTTTGCTAGATTTGTGAGGGTTGTAAGCTCGGTGATTTTTTTGATAGAGCCTAAAACCTCTATTTCCATATAAAATTTGTCTGATTTGGACATAATTGTCCGAAGAGGAATTATTTTTTTCCCAAGGGCCTTCCAGCCCCCAGGTACAGTCTTCGAGGTACATAGTATGAGAAAAATTCAAAAAAATATTAAAATAAATAAAATAAAATGAAGGGAAGTGGGGCTTCCAGTTTAAATTTGCACCACCACCCGGTGGCCACCAAGCGGACATCACCGGCCCACTGCCACCCATATTCACCACCAGCCCATCACTCTCTCCCTTCAGCCCCTGTGGGCTTAATACACAGCTAGCGGTCCTATGAAGGACCTGGAGCCGAAACTAAGCCCCCACCGGGCTTCCAGCCCCTCGCACAAATCACATGGGTGACTAGGGGCTCAGCCCCAGGAGCTTGTTGCCAGCCCCCTGGTCTGCCCATGCAACTAGGGGCCTTATTTTTTGAGCCCCTAAGGGCTTCACATGGCCAAATCAGACCTTTTTGGAGTAGTTTCGCGAAAACGGGCATAACTTTCTCATATATTGTGTCATTTTTTTGCAAATGAGATATTGTTGGAACGCTGTTTTCGAGCTCTATGCAATCGTGTGGGTCTAATTTTTTGGTTTTTCCTTTTTGATGTCTTTTTTACTCTAGGAGATGTATCTTGTCACTCGCTTATCCTTTTTTCATGATTTTTACGGCATTGGAAAGCTGGTTTCGGCCTCTAGGCAGATCTAAGGTCATTTACATAAAATGTGTAACTTTTTTACTGTATTTTTTTTTTCGTGCACTAGGTTTGCATTCTCTCCTTCTATAATCATTGGGTATTGTAATAACAAACTGATATAAATTTCCATTGAGGGTGGTTCTTGCATCCATCTTTCGTATTGGTGACAACTCACATGAGTTTGTCTAGTTTCATGTTGTCTCCTTTTAGCCTCTTTTTTGCTTAGCTGGAAACATCTTTGGTTTGCTTCAGTTCACACTTCACATTGGTATTTTATAGTTCTTGATCTGCATTGGTTCAGATCTTTCCCATTTGAGGGCCATGTTTTTATGGTTAATGTTCCAGAATCTTGATGGTACTCGTCCTATGGGCAGTTTTAGTTTCAGTTTGGCATTGGCTTCACGAGACACAATTTTCAAATTTGTCATCATTATGGGCTTCATTCATCCTTTCATCTAATGTTGCTTACTGATTCTAGGGTTGATCCAGTATGTGAGTTTCTAGTGTTCCTTGGCATCAGGTCTGCTATTGCATTTGTGATTCTAATATGGTATTTTGCAAACATAAGTATCTTTCCTTGCTTGCCAGATTTGGGGTTCTAGTGTTGCTTCTTCAGAGTTGTTCCAGTGCTTCTTCACAACAATTTATCTCTCTGAGGGGGGGTTTTCCCACTGGGTTTTCTCTCTCTTTGCATTTGTACATGAGTACCTGATCAAGCCTTGTTGTTGAGACTAATATTTGCATAATAATCTGCTTCTCCCTAAGTTGCACTTATCGGGGGATTGTTGGTGTAATTAATTATTAATTACACTTTGCATAAGTTTACTTAGGATTTATTTAATTCCTAAGTTATAATTTTTATCCTTATATTTTTTCTCAAGATAAGATTAGGGTTATGCATATTTTTATTTTATAAAGCAAACCATTATCATGTAATTATTGAATTCTCAAATAATATTATGTTGCACATTCTTTTGCAACCTCTCTACTTTTTCTGAATTTCTCTTTTGTGGAAGGTCTTTTTGGTTTGCAAATTTGATCTTGGTTTGTAACATGGAGTAGCTAGCTGATACACTCTAGAACCAAAAGAAGATATGATGACATAAGGACCCAACCATTTTGGTTCAAACTTGCCTAGCTTTTCTCTATCAGCCTGATTCTTAGGGTTCTGTATGAGAACTAGGTCAGCAATGTCAAACTTCATGACCATGAATTTCTTGTTGTAACTACGACAGAGATGGTTCTTATATGCTTGCAGATGGTTCATGGAATTATGCCTTCTTTCCTCTAGCATCTCTAGCTCGTGTAGGTGCGACCTTCTGTACTCCTGACCATCAGTTAGACCCTTCAAGGAGACTTGTAAGGAAGGAATTTAAACCTCGATGGGAGAGATGGACTCAGCTCCATAGACCAAGATGAATGGAGTGGCTCCTATGGGTGTAAAAATGATGGTGCAGTAAGCCCACAGAGTAGGGTTGAGTTGAATATTCCAATCATGGCCAGCATCATTAATAGTCTTTTTCAAGATTTTAACAATGGTTTTATTTGATGCCTCAACTTGATTGTTTCCCTCCGGGTAATACAGAGAGGAAAAATTATGTTGGATGTGAAAGAGCTCACAAAACTCAAAAACATCTTATTTTTTGAACGGACGTCCATTGTCAGTGATGATGGATTTTGGAAGACCATACCAGAAAATGTAGTTAAGAATGAATTTGGATATTATTTTTTTGGTTATGTATGTCAGGGAAATAGATTTGATCCACTTCGTAAAATACTCAGTGGCGGTGATGATGAATCTTACCCATGAGGTAGAGTCCCCATTATGTGAAGGGACAAGGGGAAGTGATTGGTTAAAGTTCCTGTGCTAGAGTGTGAATCAAATAGATGTGAATCTGACATTGGCAACAAGTCGTGACATATTCTAGTGCATCGTTCTCAATGGTCGGCCAATAGTACCCAAGTCTAGCTATCTTTTTAACTAGAATAGGACCACTCAAATGAGACCCTCATATACCCTCATGTACTTCACGTAAGGTTGTGCATGCTTCATTAGTGTCAAGACATCTAAGGAGGGTTTCATCAAAGCTATAGTGGTAAAGGGTGTCACTAACAATGGCATATCTTGCAACTTTTCAGATAAAAGGCTTCATCTAGTTATTGGACAGATTAGGGGGAAGAGTTTGGGACTTAAGGTAGTCATGGATGTCTTGGTACCAAGGAGAATCGAGACCAACAATTTTGTGGACCATCTCTAATTTTGGAATGTCATAAGTGGGGACCAACAGTTGTTTTATTAGGAATTCCAGCTAAGGCATATTGCTTGGAATGTTGAGTAGAGAGCCTATTGTTTCCATGGCATCTACCGCCTTGTTTTGTGCTCTCATAACTTGCTCAAAAGTCACCATGTGCAAATATGTCTGAAACTTTTCAACCATTTGTTTGTAGGGCATTAGTTTCTCATCCTTAGTGTCATAGTCATCGTTAACTTGGTTAATGAATAATTGAGAATCCCCATAGACATGTAGTGCTTTAATTTTCCATTTTATTGCCATTCTAAGTCCTATGACTAGTGCCCCATATTCTGCCACATTGTTGGTACATGGGAAAGCTATGTTGAAGGATTTAGGACTGGAATCTCCTAAAGGGGTGATAAATAGGATTCTTGCCCCCAAGCCATGATTAGTATGTGATCCATCAAAATAGAGTCTCCAAGGTGACTTAGGTTCTATATGGAATATTAACTCATCTAGGAAATTTTCCACTAAAGGGTGATCACTTTGTATAGGTTCATTCACCAGTTGGTCTCCTATGACTTGTCCCTTTATTGTCTTTCTTTCTACATACTAAATGTCATATTCGCTCAGAATCATGACCCATTTTTCCAAACGTCCTATCAATGTTGCCTGACTTAATAGATATTTGAGGGGGTCAATCTTTGCTACCATTTGTGTTTGATGGCTCAACATATAATGTCTTAGTTTTAGGGCTGCAAAGACCACCGCTAGACAAGCATGTTCAATTGAAGTGTAATTCAATTCATACCCAACCAGTGTCTGACTGATATAATATATGACCCTTTTTTCTCCTCATGGTCATTCTATACTAGTAATGCCCCCAGTACTGAAGTTGTTGCTGAGATGTATAAGATCAAAGGTTTTCCTTGAATGGGAGGTATAAGGACTGGCAGTGACAATAGGTAGTCCTTTATTTTCTAAGAGGATTCTTGGCATTTATCTATCCACACAAAGGGGATGCCTTTGCAAATAAGATATTGGAATGGTTGACACTTGTTGGCCAATTGTGCTATGAAGCATCAAATCCATTGTACCCTTCCTTGTAAGGTTTTGAGTTCATTGATTCCTCTAGGAGGAGGCATGTTCATGATGGCTTTGAATTTGGTTGGATCAACCTCAATGCCTCTTTGAGAAACCATGTATCCCATAATTTTTCCAGATGTTATGCCAAAGATCCATTTCTTAGGATTCAGTTAGACTTTATATTCTTCCAGTCTCTTTAAAATTGTGTCTAATACTTTCAAATTATCTTTTCTTATTATTGATTTAGTCAAAACATCATCCATGCAATATTCCATTATTTTATGCATCATGTCACGGAATATTGTTTTCATAGCCCTCTGATGCATGGCACCTACATTTTTAAGACCAAACAGCATGGCATTCCAACAATATGTAGCCTAAGGGAAATTGAATGATGGTTTAAGTTGATCTTCAAGGGAAATACGAATCTGATTATATCCTAAGAACTCCATGAGGGACAACATCTCGTATCATGCCATGAGATCGACGATGATATCAATATTTGGTAGCAAAAAATCATCTTTTGGACATGCCTTGTTTAAGTCTCTAAAATCTATGCAGACTCAGATCATCCAATTTTTTTTGGTTACTTGCACTGGGTTAGATATCCATTCAGTATAATCAATAGATTGTATGAATCCAGCATCTAGAAGTTTCTTCAACTCAGCCTTGACTAATAGAGCAATTTGATGATGCATTTTGCATAGCTTCTATTTAACTAGTTTGGCATTTGGCAATAGTGATAGATGGTACAAAACCAATTATGGGTCTAGTCCAAGCATGTCCACATAGGACCATGCAAAGTTTATTTTATGTTCTGTAAAGAATTTGTGAAATTTTGATTTCTCTTCTTCAGTGAAGGATGCAGCAAGGAGGGCCATTTTGGAATCTTTTGTGGTTGATATGTTGTCTTCTATGGTGTCCTCTATGATCATAGCTTATTTCTCTTGAATTACAGGGAGAAATTCCAATCCTCCATCTTTGGGTTCCTCAGAGAGATTTTCACCAGTAGATATGTCCTTTATTTTTACTTTTTTGTCATAAGAAGGTGCCTTTCGATTTTCACCTAAAGAAATTTCAATTTTTTCCTTTTTCTTATTTTTAATTTTGCAACTAGAGGATGAAGTATTCTCCCTGAAGTAAACTGCACAATCTAGGTCAATGGAAAATTTGGCCTTGTAATCACCACTAGGTATGTCCTCTTGTAATCCCATAAATTATGTGATGGCCTGATCATTCTAAAAGGTGTCGAGGACTAGTAGACCTTGTTGGTACCAATTCATTAGTTGTGGGTAGACTAAGGAAATTCCATCGTCAGCATTGGTGAATTGAGGGGAGGATGCAGAAAGCATGATGACAGATTTAGAGACATTGAAGATGAAGTTTTCATCATCCAATTCCATATTAGACTCTATCCAATATTCCCCTTCACTTGTTTCATTTTCATTGTCAAAGTAGGGGATGAAGGAATCAGAGTCATGAACGTCAGTGTCATGTGGTAATTTGGATGGATCCGATTGATGGAACTTATTAGATTTAGATGGTAGGGCTTGTATGTAATGGGGAAGGTAAATGGGACTGTGACTATTTGGTGCCTGATTGATTTTAAATGTTTCCCAAACATTTTGTTCAAAGGTAAGCTCCCCAATTTCAATGAAAAAATCATCAAGGCAACAGTCACTTAAGGATCATTGGGAGCCTAATTCCCGCTCTTGGGAGTCCATTTTAGTAAGGGATTCCTTGATGGTTTTGAAACTTTCTAAAGCATGCACGCACTCACTCGAAAGTCCATTGGTACATCGGTCATCATTGTTAGGAAATCCATACCCTAATCAAAGATACTTTGGTATTTTGAAAGATTATATGGGCACTCTTCGTCTAATTTTTTTTTTTCCTAGGAAATTAGTTCCATCATAGCCCTTAGCCTTCATCATGTCATATCCCTTGTCATATTTCTTTACTAGTAATGGGGGTAGGTCTGTCATTTCTTTATAAAGCCATCCTATAATATCGACAATGTACTCATTGCTCATGTTTCCCCATTTGATGAAAATCATTTTTTGTGTAACTTTGAAATTTTCTTTGGTTCCATTCTAAAACATGGTCTACCATAGATCTTTGGTGACTTGGGATTGTCGTGATGCTATAAGTTGTATGCAATTTGAATTCTCTGCAACCTAGGTCCAAGATATTGGCACTGGGCTCAGCCTTAGGAAGTGTGGAAGATGGTGGCATGTTGGAAGATGTGGATGGAGTGGATGTGGAAGATGATGCCAATGTATATGGGTCAATTTATTTGGAAGAAGAAGAGCTAGGAGCTTCTCGGTTGACAGGCACCCAATTTTTAGAAATACCCCTTAGGTTGGTATAATATTGAAAAGAGTCGGGGTCTCCATATATGGTGATTTTTGTGTTGTCAAATGGGAATTTCAAGCATTGGTGATATGTGGAGGGGACAACTTCTAAGGCATGAATTCATGGGAAACCAAGCAAAATGTTGTAAGGTAACTTTAGATCCAATACCTAGCAAGTTGTATCCACAATGACTGGTCCCACTCTAATAGGAAGATAAATAATGCCTCTAGAAGAATATTCCTCGTCATAATATGCTTTTATGACTATGCTCTTTTTAGGGTCAATGCATGCATTAGAAAATCCTAGAGCCTTAACTAGTTTTAAGGAGCATATATGTTCAATCTTGCTCTGCCATCTACTAAAACTCTTCTAGCCTTGTGTTTATGGATGAATGTTTTGATATGTAGTGCATCGTTATGGTTGGTCTTGGGTGATGAATAATCCTGATAATAAAAGGTGACATGGTGAGGTGTGGTGAGGTATCCCACCATAGTCTCAAATTGGTTGACATCAATATCCTTAGGGATGGATGACTCTTGCAAGGTTTTATCTAGTATAGCTTTATGTGTGGGAGAAATGCGAAGTAGCTCAAGTATGGAAATATGTGTAGGGTTTTTGCCTAGTTGTTCGATAAGATTAAACTAACTCTTAGGTTACCACTACTTTGCAGATGAGCCAAGTTGTGGTTTAGGAGATGGACCAGGTATGGTGATCTTAGGTTGCCTAGTAAGAGGTATACTAGCTATGGTGATCTTGCCACTTGGAGTAGTGGTGTTGCATTGAGGTGCTCTTTTGACTGTGATGGTATTCACACACTCATTATTAGTTCAGACATTGTTTATAGTAGGTCTACCAGAATAGTCATACTTGGCATGTGTGTAATTGGCTTGATTATTGTTTGTCTTAGGACCTGGCATGGAAGCGTTATTAAAACCATGGTATTGCAATGGGTTCTTATGAATGGTATCGTCGACATTTGATGGAAATTGTGGCCCACCCAATTCAATTACTTGGCTTTCAATAAAGTCTTGCACAATATTTATGAGTTGTTGACAAGATGATGTCTTATGTCCTTTAGCCCAATGGTACTCAGAAAAAAAATTATCATCCCACCATGATGGCTTAAACTACCCTAGGTTATACGTTTTAGGTTCTTCAAGTGTGATGAGAATGTTTTGGAGGAGCTTCTCAAGGACATCCTCAATTGGTTCTCCCAAAGTAGAGTATGTTCTTCTTTTTGGGAATTGTCTTGTTTGGCAGAATTGTCCCTGATTTTGATTGTTTAGACCATTTTGGTTGTTTGGGATGGCATTGGCAGGGGGTTTCATTATCATTGTTGGTTTTTTTTGTAGTTGAACCCCTTTTAGAGCTAGTATAGGACCCATAGTGTTGACAGCCTTGGCATTGACAACACCGTCATTGGTAACGTGTTTATTATTGACCTAGTATTTATTTTGTCTGCAGGAGGATTTATAGTTGTGTTTTTAGGACCATATTTTAGCTCTCCTTTTTCAATAAGATCTTTCTCAACTTGGACACCCTTTTCAACTAGGTCTATGAAAGCTGTGCAACAATGCACTTGCAATCCATATTTTAAGGGGCCTAGAAGTGTTTGAACGAACATGTCAACCTTCTCCTTTTCGGGTATGTCAATGTGACAATGACTAGCCAGAATTCTCCATTTTTGGAAGAATGGGATGAATGTTTCACCAGTTACGTCCTCTTGTGTGAGATTGCATAAGCTAGTAATAGATGTGTCTTACAATTTTTGGCCAAACTGGACACTGAAATAATTTTTTTAACTAAATCTTCACTTTCGAGCACCTATAGTGGCTAAACTGTGAGGAATTTGAAGATGGTGCAAACTAGAGTTTCATGACAATTATTCTCTAGATTCTAAATATATATTTTTAAAAAAAATTGGAATCAGATTGTACTTCTTTTTCCATCTCCCTCAAAAACTAGATTTTTTCAGAAAACAACATTTTTAAAAAGTGACGCTCACCATATAATGCATAACTTTCTTTCCATGAAGGATAAAATTCTAATTCTTTCAAATTTAAATTCGTAGGTCTGATATCTAGTGCTTCCACTTGGTTAGATAGTTTTTTATTGAATATTGTTTTTTTAATCAAGTTTGGAATTCAAACCAATTATAATTCAGACATAGCGTGACCGTATAACGCGTAAGTTTTTTTGTATGTATCAAAATTCAATTTTATTTTTTTTGGATCAAGGACTTCAATATCTTGTGCACTAATATTTTCAAAAAAATAAAATTAATAATCTACTATTTTTCCACATGTGCAAAACATAGAACTTGATTTTCAGTGAAAAACCTACATTCACGAGAAATTAAAAAAAATATAATAATAAAATTAAATTTATTTAAAATTATACTTTTTGGGAAGCTTATAATAAGGACTACATACTTGAAAAAGATAAATTTTAAATGAATTCATTAGATCCCCCAAAAGGTAAATCAAAAGTGGTTTTTTATCAGTATTTTGATAGGTGTAAAGGAGACTCTATTATAGGTATGGTTTAAAACTAGCAGGGTTATATCCAAGGGGGTTTGATTTAAGGTAGTTTGATCAAGCCCTCTTCAATTGGAATTCTTTAAATGGAACCTTTTAAGGCTTAAATCATTATATTTTCTAAAAATATGTGATTTCAGGAAAAATTAGTTCCTCCTAGAAATTGTAAACCAGCTTTGTGGGATCATTGTTATAGGAGTAATTTTTTATGAATTTGTGTTTAAGTTCATCCCATGTTTGGATATCCTTTTGAGTGGAGAACCATTCAAGGGTAGGACCTACAATACTTTTGGAGAAGAGTCTCATCAAGTATGTTGGTTCATAGGTGATGTCCATACAGTTGGTTGCAAATTCTCAGACATGTTCAATAGGGATTTTATTTCCTCTATATTTGGTAAAATTTGGTGACACATATCCTAGAGGAAATGGAGGCATGTATATGTTCATGTCAAAGGGATATACAGATAAATCATATGACACTTGTGATTTATTGTTGAATATTTGTATGTTTTCTATGGTCTTCTCTAAACCTATCAGCTTTGCTTGCAAGGAATTGATTATAGGGTCATTTGTGGCCCCATACATTGAATTGATTGGTACACCATAGGTCCCCATTTGTTGTGAGTGGATGTTGGTGTGTTTTTGAGGGATGTGTTGTTGTGGCATGTATGATGTGTTTTGATTTGTGTGTTGTTGGTATTGAAAGTTTGGATTGGGGACATGTTGGTGTGTATGAATATGGGAGGAATATGTCAGAATGTGTCCCCCAGCCATTTGGGTTGATATTTGAGGAATATAGCGACCATGAATATTTTGATGTGCGAATGATGCCATAGGTTGTGTGTTTTGATTGCCTTGTCCAAATTGTTGGGATTGTACAAGGGGAATGCTCATATTTTTTCCTTAGGAGGTGATGGCATTAAGTTGTGTTGATTTGTTAAAAAAAATTTGTGGTCCTTGAATAAAGATAT